>OZ007536.1:11481757-11509607 GCA_963931895.1 Eupithecia pulchellata
AACACATGCCAGCCTGTCGTGTTGAAATTTTTTTTTCAGTATGTCAAGTCAAAGTTTCCCGATTGAAAATCATTGATACAATAACCAAACCAAACAGTCTTTTTTATTTCAAAAACTTTACTCAATATGTTTAAATTTTGCAATTCATTATAAGACTGTGTTATTTGAGATTGTAATATAAAAATAAAATTTAGAAAATATTGACATCTGTAGTCGCAGCATAGAAAAGTTTGACGCCGGGTAGAGAATTTATGATTTTCAGTAAAAAGCCTATAACTCTGAAACCATTGAAGATAGACCCATGATTTTATAGTTGTTTTGGGTCGTCATGAACCCACCTGTCCGCCGTTTTCGGGTTGACGTTGAGTTACGGGACACCCTGTATAATAGTAGGGAATATTATTGCAGGGTCTCAATCACTCTCTAAGAAATTAAATAATATCACAAAATTAGTAATTTCGGCGCAGTGTATGTATATCGCATCCCGTACAGAGAGAAGTTCGGGGTTTTGGTCCCGCCGAAATTTAAATTTTTGGGAGATATTCCAAAATATAGGGTAGTTACTTGTAATATTGATGGTGAGAGATATATTCCAAAATATAGGGTAATTACTTGTAAAACTGATGGTGGGAGATATATTCCAAAATATAGGGTAGTTACTTGTAAAACTGATGGTGGGAGATATATTCCAAAAAATAGGGTAGTTACTTGTAAAACTGATGGTGGGAGATATATTCCAAAATATAGGGTAGTTACTTGTAAAACTGATGGTGGGAGATATATTCCAAAATGTAGGGTAGTTACTTGTAATACTGATGGCTGGCATCGGGTCCGTCGAAGTAGGGCATGCGCGGCCGGCCTCTCCCCCGCCCGCGCCCGCGACCCCGCCCCCGCGCGTAGTTGTCCGGGGGAGGGTAGTACGCGCCTCGTACTGGGTAGTACATTGGATCTGAGAAGAAGTTTACATTATCAGCACTTAAGATCTGAAAAGTAGAGTTTACATTATCACCACTCATCACAGCTGAACATGTCTACCCCAAAAATTCCCCACACCCCCTTGTTTTGGCTTAAGGTTGACCGCCTCTTGTTTGGAGATACACTGTAAGGTTTTTAAAATTTGAAGATTGTTAACTAAATTCTTTATTGCTCGAAAAAAATATATGATAAAACAATATGTAAAATAATGGCAAAGGCAACCAAATAAGCCTACTTCAGAAAAAACCTACAAATAAGAATTATATCAAATCGATCTCGATAAACAAATGAAAAGAATTAATAGAATTCTGACGAAGAAAAAGAGCTAAACAAAAAAAATAGGGGCTTTCTGTAAAAAGGCTCAAAGCTCCTCTGAACCTTGACTTTGTACTTTTTGGTTCCAAAAAATATAATTTTCGTTCATCATCATAAGACACAAAAACTTTTATTCTGAGCAGGAAAAAGAAACGAATACAGAGAACTTAAAGAAACTCTAAATATAGGAAATGAGCTCCAACGCAATCATACGCAATCAACGAGTACCAACATGAGTTTCTGACCCTAAGGAAAGAATTTACAACTAAAAATATAAAAAGAAAATAAATACTACAAAATCATGCAAGGGATATCAACTAGAGCGGCCCAAGTAGATGTCCCTTAGTCGCTTCTAACGACACCCACAGGAATAGTTGGAGCAAAGCATTAATGGCTAAACAGATAAACCTATTCAGCCTTACATATTAAAAATTCTAAATACACCATTCCAGATATGAACAAAACTTTAAGAAACAAGGTGCTTATTGCAGGCCAATCGAGAGTTCTTTTACATTGCCAAACATTGAATTTTCGAACTATTGACCGGCCCATTTCCATAAAACATTTCAATAATTACATCTTAAAGTGTACTTGGTGTATTTAGAACATGGCTGATGGGTCAAATTCTTGAATAATTTTAAAAAATATGGCCAATTATCCCTTAGCTTTTAACAATACCATAAAACGAAATATTTAAGCAAAATTCAGTTCTTTTGACCATTAGGTAAATGTTAATAGCACTTTTACAGCGTGAATATCATTGGCCCAAGTAAAGGCTCTCCACCTACGCGACATTAACGAAATCCTAGTTGGTACGCGGTAATCTACTAAAGTATTTGAAGGAATATCGCGAGCCGCGCAAAATGTACTTACCATTGCTGTTCTGGCGAATGCCACATAGATCTGAATAGGCCTTAATTAATGACACGCGGGTTAACTATGAACCTAGTTTGTGTTGGAAGAACACCAAACTTTCACCCAAGAAACGAAGTCCCGTCGTCGTGCGCTGACAATACAATACAAACTATTTCTCACATCAAGATAGAGCAAAACAGAACAGAGAAACATAAATATCGAAACAGTTGCAGAATAGGCAGTCTTATTGCTAGGATGATGGCCTGATAATGCCCTCATTAAGGGATTAAACCCTGGTATTCTTCAAACCTTTAAGCCGTATGGTGCCGGCATAGAATTCCACCACCCCAACTCTTCCCGTGGGTGTCGTAAGAGGCGACTAAGGGAAACACACCGGGGGGCGGGCAGCAGCGCCTTCTGCAGAACAACTACACCGAACTGCGATCCCCAACCCGCATGTCCAGCGTGGGGATTATGGGCAATAACCCCCAAATAATGATGCCATCTATGGCGCTCATTAGGGGAGGCCTATGTCCAGCAGTGGACTATTATAGGTGATGTTGATGATTCTCCAAACAGAAATTAGGTTCATAATTGACCCGGTATTTCGGTAAGTTGCAATACTTTATAGGCCTTTTAATGTAAATATTAGTAAAGATACTCATACTTTGCGGAGGGAAGGCGTACGCAGGCTGCGGCATTCCGAAGGGGTATCCAAACTGGTAGGGCGCCGGCATCCCGTACATTCCTGGAATTTAAACAGAAACTGTATTATCCTTAGCTTCCAGTCAGGAGGCACAAAATATCAGGTCTCAAACGGCTGCTTTTGGCAGCGATGTTGTCGCGCGTTTCCATCGATACAGACGCGATTGTATCGCGGGCTGTGCTCCTTTCAAAATCAAAGTGCTTTATTTATTTTTGACCTTACAGGGCCTTTATTCACTATTGCCAATCCCAACGTTTCACAGATATGACAAAACAACAGCGTGGAATCGAACAAAAGCGTATTTAGATACATTGTGACGTCACACGCTTTGGGCAAGGAATTTCCAATTTCATAGAGAATAAAGGTTAAGCGATGACGCGACACGTGACTTACAGGATCCTTGGAACGAAGGAACTACTTCAGCCGACGCGACGCATCGGAACGAGTGAGGACATAGTTCCAGGAATAGAGTTTCTGTTAATTAATGTAATTGGTTTTAATAACCGTTTGAACTATTTCGGTCCGGAACGATACCTGTCTAATAGGGAGGCATCGGCATCAGCTAGCTGCCAGCTTTCAAAGACGGTTATTATTGAGTGGTTCAACTCCCACCCGACAGGCAAAAAGTGCCCGCCTGCCTAGTTGAATCCAAGTAACAAGTAACCGTTTTAAATACTTACATAAAAAAATATATTTTACCTAGGTTTGCAACACTTTTCTTGTTGTGTCTAGGCTCAATACTGTAATTATTAATAATCATATTTTAAAATGTTTAAAATATGATTTTAAACTGCTTTGTAAAGTTATCACAATAAATAAATAAAAATAAACATAAATATAAAGTTACCAGCAGCAGCCTTGTTGTATTCCATTTCCCGTTCCGGAGTAGTGAGTCGTTCGCTTTTGATCCTCTTGTAGTCCTTTTGTCTCGGTTCATCGGAGGAGAGCGAGTCGGCTGAGGAGCCTCGCTTCGCTTTCTTGGTTTCAAGCGCTGAGCGTATTACTATGCGACCTGGAAAATGAATAAAGATCATTTATATAAACAGGTAGGTACAGTGCGCATCACATATAAGTACCCCCCCTATCTCAATGTACCTATATAGGACACAATAGTTGTTATTGTTGGGAATTTCAGACTTTGAGTACCTATTATGGAAGGGCGGTTCGATCTCAAGAGGCGGCGTGATAAATTTTTGCATGTGAAAATTTGTGACAAGTTACAAGGGAATAAGAAGTAATCGAAAATATTTTGTAGACAAGGGGGGTACTTAATTCTGACGCGCACTGTACATCTTTACTTATATTATAAAGAGGAAAGATTTGATTGTTTCTTTGTATTAAATAGGCTCCAAAACGAATGTACCGCTGTCTGTCTGTCGCTATGTATGCTTAGATCTCTAAACCTACGCAACGGATTTTGATGCTGTTTTTTTAATTGATAGTGATCCAAAAGGAAGGTTTTTGTATCAGCACCCGTGCAAAGCCGGACCGGACCGTATTGCTAGTATGACAGGATTTGCTTTTGGTTTACGAGGCGCAGTACCAAATTGCATCCTTGCAAATTGATAATAATAATAGAAAATTATTCTTTAAAATTAAATCTCATAGGGTCACTATATGCCCGTACTCATGGAAATATATATAAAAAGAAGCCCCTGGTATGTTTATATCCTTACCATCCTGAGCACACTTGAGCTGATTCCGCTGGTCGTCGACGGCGGCCTGGTGCTGCCGTTTGATGCGCTCCACGATGCGGGACCGTGCACCGCGCTCTCCCACCTCGTAGTAGCGGCCGCGGTGTGGGTTGCTTTGCAGTTCTGGACGCAGCTGTAAGGGAATAAGGTTTTGTTATAAATAAGTAAGCCGTCTGGTGCCGGCATAGAATTTCACCACCCCAACTCATCCCGTGGGTGTCGTAAGAGGCGACTAAGGGAATCACACCGGGGGGCGGGCAGCAGCGCCTTCTGCAGAACAACTACACCGAACTGCGATCCCCAACCCGCATGCCCAGCGTGGGGATTATGGGCAATAACCCCCAAATAATGATGCCATCTATGGCGCTCATTAGGGGAGGCCTGTGTCCAGCAGTGGACTATTATAGGCTGGTGATGATGTTGATAAATAAGTAATGGTATGGATGCCTGGGAGAGTGGTGGTTATGGAAAAATTTGAGGGAGACACATACAGGACAGAGCTGAGGACCTATTAGAGGTGACAAGTAGACATACTACCAGAAGCTTCCATATTTGAAACACGTCAATCACCAGTCAGCCTGCACATGCAACATCTATTCTTTGGGGGACTGAGTTAGAGACGCCCACACATAGACAGTGGACGTAGGTAAGTAATGCTGGACTGGTTGAAGATAAGTGATGTGTGTTCTTTTTGTAAACATAAAGGCTGACCTGCAATGTAGCAATATAGAAAATGACAATTATGTGATTTCTAATCCTGATGATGTGCTCATTATTTGGTGCATTATTTGTAGCATTACAAAAAAATTCAAAAGATGATTATGAATACTATGCCTAAGCCACAAAGTATTGTTTGAGTTTGGAAAACAAATAATGTCTATTTTATGATGTAGATTCAAAGGCACCACTGAATGTATCTTATAATTAATAAAATATATACATAAATCTATTTAATATATTGTATTATGTATGTATATCAGTAATCTAGTACCCATAACACAAGCTCTGCTTAGCTTGGGGCTAGGTGATGCTGTGTGGATTGTCCGACATCATTTATTTAATATTAAACAGATAATTTAATACCTCAATCCTCTTAAACAGCTCCTCAATCAGTTGAACAGCCTGAAGCTTCTTCTGAGCCTTCATCAGTTTCCTCTGTTCCTCGGCCACTTTTCCATTCAGGTCTACATCATCTTGCTGCATCAGCTTGGCCAAATTCTTCTTCTTCCTCCGTTCTTCCCTTTCCCTCATCTTCTCGAGTTTGTCTTGCTCTGCTTGCTCATACTTTTTTCTTAAAGAATGATAAATTAAACGTGAGCATGCCTCCTTTTGTCTGGAATGGAGGGCTGTATTCGAACACAACTTATTCGGATTGCAATAATAGAATACAGATTTTGCATGCAATTAAATGGGATGGTTACAATTCCATACAATACATACTTAAATGCTGGATTGTAAACCCGAAAAAGCATAATAAAAGTATAATGGGCGGCCTTATCGCTTAGAAGGGATCTCTTTCAGGCAACCTTTAGATGGAAAGAATTATTTGAATTATTTTGGTGCGAAAGACAGACAATGTATCCTCCACTTTTATTTTACCTACCATTTTTGGTGTAAAATGTGGTCTTAATGTTAATCCAGGTCTATCTAAGCTAAATTTCATAGCCAGATCCACTACGCAATTTTTTTATAGTGAAAAATATAAAAAAATTCCATCTAAACATTAGGTGTTAGTGCAGGAGGCAGAACATTCAAATCATTCATGATTGCATGTTCAGTTACTTATGATTTATATATCAGATATATGTTATTATTATTAGTGTGATATTAAATAAATTTTCTTTATATGTATTATTAAAAAAAAAGCAAGGGGACTGTAAATAAATGATGGATATGAATAGTTACCTTTCTCTCGCTTCTTTTCTAGCAATTTTATCTTTAGCATCTTTCTGAGCATCAACTTTAGCTCTCTGTTGAGATGAGAGTCTCTCCCGGACAATGCTCCTGCGCTTGACAGCAGCGTCCGTCAAGTGCTTAGTCTTGTCGAAGTCAACTTTGATAGGGCACCACTCAGCCAAGCCATCACGTTTACGCAGCAACTTCTTCCCTCTCAGAGCATCCATGCACCGGACGAAGCCAACATACTCACTGAACTGAATGTAGCCCTCAAAGTACAGGGCGGAGTCTTGAGGTGGTGTTGTTATACCCCTCATTGTCGACTTCATCAGCATTCTATAAGGATCGGAGACCGGCAGATCTACTTGACGGATAGAACCAAATTTCTCAAATATTTTCTTGAACAGGCTCTCCGAGGGCGCTGAGTCTTCATCTTTGTCCCGATCATGCAAAAACCAACGAATGGGCAAGTTGCATATGTGGACGGTGTCGGGACGTTCACCTGGCTTCATCTCGTCCATATCCGTCGCATCGCGGAAGAAAGAGTCCCACGAATGGCGACTCGGGAAGTCGGACTTTGCTTCCGTTACTTTAAGCTTGAGCGGGTCAGGATAGTTAGTCAGCTGCACAACGCGATCATTGAGCCGCTGTATCACACTTTCTACTTTATCCTGATTCTCCATCTCAGCTTCGAATCGTATCAATTCAGAACTGTGCTTCGTCACTTTTAGCCCCGAAAAACCCTCAGGTTGGGCTATTTTCCTTATTTTCTCCATAAGTTCCCAGTTGGACAGGGACTTGCCGTGAACCTTGCTTGGGGGGAGCTGGACAGAAATATTTAGCTTTGCGAATGGTTTTAGATACAAACGCTGAGGCAAGTACAACGCCGCAGCGTCTGAAGTATCCCTGCATACTTGAATCATTGTAAGGTGACCTAACCAAACTACATACCTACCTAACTGTGCTTAAAAAAACACTTAACAAAAATTAAAGAATAATAGATAAACACAGTTGAATACCCTAGAAACCTAGAAAGTGATCTAACAAGAAATCCTAATTTTGATAAATTCTAAAAGAAAACGGTGTTGTAGCTAATGAAATGACCAATGTTATTTTCCGTGGAGGCGGCACCCATGGCTGTAGATCGCAGCACTTTATTTTGTCCAAATTCACGAGATACGAATGTGTCCTCTAAGTTAATTTTCATGAATTATCTATCACAAAAACAGCGAAATTCACGTAGATTCCTATTCAACAAAAACCTCCATTTTGTTTATGTTTCATTCAATCCAAAGCAGTGCATGCACCGTATTAGCATAGGTACCGATTAATCGTTTCCTATCTCTGTTCCTCACCTTGAATTGCAAGATTTGCTTTTGTTACTAATGCTAAAGTAAACGGTATTGTAGAAAAATGTAACAAAAATTGTGTTGGCCAGAACTGTCAATGACAATTTTTTTGATCAGTCAACGCACAGAGCGGGAATATTCAAAAGAAATGTGCCTGCCTGCATGCCGCCGCCGCCGCCCCGCCGCGCCGCCCGCCATGATCTAGAAAATGCCTTAGGAACCCCGCGACCCTCGCTCGCAACTTCAACTCGAGGCGCGTGCAAAAATCGCCCCGAATATCGCTATCTCTGTTTAGCTGGCGCGCGCGGGACGACGACGACGCGATAGCAATATTAGCCGTTTAAAATTTGGTATGAATTTGGTTGTGTTCCGTAATACCAAAAATGATGAATGAAAACTTTTTGTATTCTTCACATAGTATGGTTATTCTGTAACTAGACAATATAAGCTATGTTCCCAAACAACACGTAAGATATTGTTGTTTTTAATAAGAAACAGATAGGGAGAAAACTTGTCAATTTTGGCATAATAATATGCAAAACGCGATTGGCTTTCATTTAATTTAAAGTAAGTATTTTGAAAAAAAACTATCTAGGAACCTAGATAAACACTAATCGAATACAAATAATACAATAATAAAGTGGTAATATGCTTGAATTAGAAATAATTTTGGTATTACGTTTGTATCCGCTTGTTCAAAATGTCGACGAAAAGTCGACACGGATTTTGCACCTGAAGTACAGATGTCGACAAAAAGTCGACATTTGCATCGAAACTGACATGACCTTGTTTTTTTCTGATTCTTGTCGGTCTCGCTTTGTTTATGGTTACTCGATCTATTCTACCTCGTTCCTAGTGAAATTAGCCACACACAAGAGCCAAAAAATTGATCTATGCCATTCAAAAAGCTCAAGAAACAAGAAGTTGAAATTCGTGTTCGTCGATCGTGTGTTGAGTGAACGTGACGCGCTACTACGAGTGTGAATTTAAATATTTTTAATACTTCTACTGTGTTTACACAGGATTTAGAGTATTGAAGGGTAAGTTCTCTATCAATAATAATAATATAGTAATAATTACTATTTTACTATTATGTAGTTTAAAATATAAAAAAAAAATGTTAAACAAGTGATTTGACTGTTCGAATGAGAAGTGTCTCAGAATTTTTTATTTTTCCCAGTAATGGTAAATGCTATTGCTTTGATTTTTGTTTATTTTATGAGATGATGCATCTACTTATGTTGTATTTGTTTAATTTTAGGCCTAACTCTGGTATTTGCGCATCTGTGATATCTAGAATTAAGGCCCTCACCTACAGATTTTTGTGAAAAATTTAAAATTTAAAATGGTCTGTAAATAAATAATTTTGTATTAAAAGTCTATGGTTTTATTTTTTATCATAATCTATATAGATTTAGCATTATAATTCAAATTAAAAAACCCTATGCCATCACTTGAACTTTTGAGATTATCATCGTATAAACACAAGTCGTGCTCAAAAACGCGCTATCTCAGTGTTCAGCGTATCATAATTCTACACCGTAGTTGAATATTTATAAACAAAACACTTAAATACAAAGCTCCGTTCATCCCGAACATAAAAACACCACACTTGTTAGTGTTACGATAAGAACTTTAATCACAACGACCGTTTATATGACACTCGAGCCGCGCGGCGCACGGGGGACCGTTAGAAACAATGAGATGACGTATTAAGATGACGTCGGCGCGGGGCGCCCGCGCAATCGAGCGGGTATGGGCAATTCGTCCTCCGCTGGCCTCTTAAATGCCTTTTACATTTCACATGTATCTTGACACTTCGGAGATACGGGAAAATGGTAAATTGTTTGACTTTATTAAAAAAAAAAAAAAAGTATGCATGGAACCTACCGAAAGAACAATGGCAAGTTTCCATACATGCTTGTCCCAAAAATTTGAGCAAGGATAAAAAATATACCATTCGATTCATCTCAAAATTTTGAGGAACACTGCATTTTTAGTTTTTCTTTGATTTTTGCAGAAAAAATTAAATATTTTTTTGAAAATAGGTAGAATGTTTTTAGTTCCATAGCATCCTATTGTTACAAATGGCGGTTGCAGGGTGACGAAAAAGGTTTAAATTCTAGAGGTTGGTATCAGCACCCTAACTTTAAGTAAAAACTAACCTCCTTTGTTAGTCTCGCTCCTCCTCAGTAGGTATGTAGATTAATATAGGAGGATGTTCCGAATACAACGCTAATGTCATTTTAATTTATAGAATATTAATTTTATTGAAGGCAATATTTATTAGGTATGGCGCCAAATTCAACCACTTTGCTTATGGCTCGCAACCCTTTACTTACTCAACTTTTTATTTGTATACGAATTCATTGGATGAATAAAAAACATGAATCGCTGTAAAAGAATCGGCCCAGACAGTCATTCAGCCAAAGTTCCTGCTGATTTTTTTTGGATCAAGCCGATCGAGCCTATCCTAAAGTAACTAAGATGCACACCGGCTTGTTCGTACCAAGAACCAGTCCCCTACATGTTCGAACTAACATATAATATAATGTATAGAAGGTATGTATATTATGTACCTCGCCCTGATACCCTCTTCTATTACCTACACATATTGTCAACCTAATAGGTTGTTTGAAACCTTCTTATCCATTATTACCTCATATTATAGTACTTAATATACTTAGCAGGGGCTGCAACATGTTGAATAATTACCACTGTAGGTTTTATCTTGCAGCAGCTAGGTTAAGCAGTGAATGGGTTAATAATAATGAACAACTCAAAATCAAAGTGCTTTATTTCCTTTAGACCTTACAGGACTCTTGGACACTGCAGGTCCTGTCTAGTAGCTAGGCACTGATATTATGAACCTTCTTACAGAATATAATTTTTTAACAATTCTGTTATGGACAATAAAAACTGATGCATATTTTAGTTTTTTCAGGCTATACATATTTTTATATATCCTGAAAATATATAATTATACAATAAGTTTTTCATAGCTAGGCATAGGTCTCCCATTTTCTTTCCACAGCTTGCGGTATGTATAATAGTTGAGAGATAGTAAACAAAATCTGACATCACATCACTCAGCATATGGACGGCAGATTCCATATATTCTCTGACACAGCATCCTATTTGGCAGAGCAAATGCTCATAGTTGTATAGTGATATGGACTGGCTAGGTATTGTTAAACCCACTAACTCAACCTAGTTCAAAAGAAGTGGAGACAGCATAAAATGCATTTCTGTCTTAGATGAAAATAAAAAACAAGTCTTAGTTAGAAGTATCTATTCAAAAATATCAATAGTTCTGTGATACTTGAAGCATAAAACAAGTAAAACATCTGTCTTTAAACAAAAAGAAACTTTCCCTATATTTATTTCTTAGAAACCAGGGTTTTCTAACGGAGAAGCTTTAAGGCTGCAATGATTATAGAAATATAGTATTAGTCTCTAGGTTACAGTATTAGTATGATAATTGATAACTATGATATATACAGTTGTTTTCACAAAATGAAATTGCAAGATGCTACTTATACTTATATATTTAGTTTAGATTACCTAGTCTATGCAGCATCCTGGAATCTTATGTTTACTTACCTCAAATTATTTTACATTATAATGGGAGATGTCTTGTTCTATGTGAAGTTAACTTGCTAATTCATCTATTGAATAAGGGGAGTTATTGGCAACAATAGGGAAACTGAAACAACAATTCTATTATTCTTTTAGCCGTTAATTATATGGCATCAAACAAGCTACAAAACCCTATTCGGCATGCAATAACTAACCTGACCTGATTGATCATTATTTTCACATTTTGCAGGACTTCAATACAGTTTATCTTACCTACATAAGTAGGTAAGTACAGCAAAGTTAGATAAAAACTATAAGAGTAAGTTGACCGGGTAGCTTCAATACCTTCGGAATCAAACATAGTAGTAGGAATTTACCTGTTGCCAGCCTGTACCGGCCACAAAAAGAGTGTCATTTGGATATTTCACCTTATTTTCATATTTGCACAGATCAAACTGACGTTGTTGTTGGTTATTTTATAATAATATTGTAAGTTTAGTAGTAGGTAGACATCCTAAAAAGCGTACAAATGCAAGCGTAACACTGTATAATGGTGTTAATTCAGTCGATTTGCTTACCTAAGATTCATTTAAGTATAAATAAAGATCATCATAATGCCAACGAAAATATCTCTATAAAATAAATACTTTTACCGAAATCACAACAAAATCTACAAGAAAGTAGTGGTACTGTGGTATTATTTTCTTTAATCTACAAAATCAAAACAAAAATTGCCTCTTTTTTGGAGTTTGTTTGTTTTGGTTTGTAAACCGCTTGACAATTGTGAGTTTTGATTGATGTCAAGTAAGCATGCAATGTCAACGTCAAAATTAAAATGGCGGTTATCACCCTTCCAAAACCCATAACTAACCATATTTTCAAAAAATAATTTAATTTTTCCTGCAAAAATTATGGAAAAACTAAATATGCAGTTTTATTCAGAATTTTTAGGGCTACCGATTGATACCCTAGCGATCGATGCACAAAATGGGTCATAATTCTTGCCATCATTCTTTCTAAAACTGTTTTAAGATTTATAAACCTACCTTCATCATATCAAAAATGTTTGTGTGATTATCTATATCTTATTGTGTGTATGCTTATACAGGGTGGAATTTTGTAATGCCACCTGGAGGGAAAGTACTCTTAATACTGTAGTTAGAAAATTGTACTCAAAGAAAACATTCCTTTAATTTTGAAAAGAAAGAAAACTGCATTCAAAGATTTTCGAAAATTCGCTTGCCACACCCGGGAATCGAACCGACTAAAATCTGTAAAAATTACACCCTGTACTTTTATTGCATAGATCGTTAGGGTCAATAATAAGGATGAAATCTCTCTAACAAACTTAATAAATTAAATGAAAGGAAAACCATGAAATCTTAAATTGAATGGGTCAAGTTAAGCACTTTAACTTAAAGATCCATCTGTTTACTTGTGTCAGTAGTAGCAGAATCACTACTGCCTACATTAATAACCATTTTAATACCTGGATTGGTACCAACGGCACAATCAGATGGCTGGCGAGATCACCAGATCTCACCCCTTTAATTTTTTTTTTGTAGGGATAGGTATGTAAAAAATCTAATTTACATGAAATCTTATGCGAATGTAAACGAGTTGAGAGTTGAAGTTCAGAATACGATTTATAATCTTCACCACAACACGTTATTAAAAGTTACTAGAAATGAATTCGTTAGAAGAATAAATTTGTGTATCCAAGAAAATGGAGCCCATTTCGAGCAACTAATTAGGTAGTTAGTTGACTTTTTATTGTAAATAATTAAAATAATTTAAGATTTCATGGTTTTCCTTTCATTTAATTTATTAAGTTTGTTAGAGAGATTTCATCCTTATTATTGACCCTAACGATCTATGCAATAAAAGTACAGGGTGTAATTTTTACAGATTTTAGTCGGTTCGATTCCCGGGTGTGGCAAGCGAATTTTCGAAAATCTTTGAATGCAGTTTTCTTTCTTTTCAAAATTAAAGGAATGTTTTCTTTGAGTACAATTTTCTAACTACAGTATTAAGAGTACTTTCCCTCCAGGTGGCATTACAAAATTCCACCCTGTATATAATATGTTTCAGATTGTATACTTATGTAAAAATTGTATGTGTGTCTGTAGTAACAAATAAATTTTTTATCTATCTACATATCTATCTATATCATTTTATACAATGACGGATTATGTAGGTCTTTTAAAATAAAATATCAGGTATTATTATTTATATTGCTGAGATAATGTTTGGATACCATACCAACCACATCAGGATATCCATCCATACTCGCGCGCGAAGCACGAGTGTGAATCTCATTCTACCGCATTCTACCTTAAGTAAACCCATGTATAGGTTCGCGTCATGTAAAAAGAACGCTGGCGTGAACCTGCACAGTAGGCGATTTATACGTATAATACGTATTGTAAAGGTAAACCTATAATCTTGGTCTACGATTCATTCATTCAGTCAAATTAAATACAAGCACTGTCAGTCAAATCTACCAATGTTTACGACCTTTACAAGTTGCAGCTCTGTTCTTACTCAATGCTGGACCTAACCGGCTAACCCTTTCGGGATTCGATCGCCTTTAGGTGCCCAAATCTACTTAGCAGATCAAGATGAACATAAAGAACTAGGCTATATTACTATAAACTATGGCTTTAGACGAGGCGACAACGCGAGCTATATTGTTTCGAAAAACAGGGTCAAGGAATTGTTATGGAAACAAAAACATTTTTAAAATTATCGTTTTATTTTCTTGAATAAAGAATCAAAGTTATTGCACTTTATAGTGATTCCAATTTTTTACAACTTCTACCATATTCACCTCACCACTACTCATAAATAAATTAGCCAAAGATATACACAGCTCTGATAGTTTTAAACATTATAAAATCTAGTCTATCTAATAACTTGTTAAGCCTATGAATAAATACATTTGTGATGAGAGTTCAAAGCAAGCCTAATATTTAGTACTTGGCTTCAGTTAAACTACTTAATATTGTACTTGCTCCAAAAATAATTGATCACGGGAAGATAAGTGTTACAAAGTCGTAAATAAACAAAACAAAAAAATAGCAAAATCCAACTTTTGAAATAATTAAATTATTCTAGCTAGAATAAACTAAAGGACCAATATCCTCATAAGGTACAAAGGTACAAGGCTGTTTCTAACTTTCCGTAGGGTTAATTTTAATTATAATTACTATATACAGTACACTGGTTTACGAAACTTTTGTCTCTGTTGAAACTAAATTACCCTAAGGATTTGGTGTTGATCACTTACTGACAAAATTATCTTGACAGTGATCAAATGGTTCCAAAAGAGGAAGTATGTATACAAGATATTGCATGTATTAATAAAAATTAATTAATACCAGGCATTGAATTTTTCTTTCAGATTAACTAACACTAATGAATCGTCAATTTCCGATACCATATTGTTGGATTATTTGTGATGATGATGATTTGTGATATTTAGATAAATAAGAATATGGCAAAATTTAGAATAATCGTAAAATAACATATCAGATTGTTTTTATATCTCTAAAGATTATTATTGCTTTTGTGTTGTCGATTTGAGCTCGACTAAGGCAAGCGTAAACATCATCTTTATATACAGGTTGGCTTTTTGAGAAAGGTCAAGATATCCATGTTATCTTGACCTCTCTATTTACAAAAAACAACGGCATATTAAGTTTTCTGTATAATTTCTTTTACCTAAATATGCATTGTGTTTTCTTATAATTTCAAGGTTTTATCTGACAACAGTGAATTTGGTCACAACCTTTCTTAAAAAACCACCCTGTAGATGCATAATTTACATGAAGTACACATAATCCCTTTTCTAGGGGAACTACCATGAACAAATTATGGTAATTCACATACTGCATTATGTTATGATTCATAGCGAATTTCGAGACGTCGAGAAATCGTCAGAAATTCCCACTATACTTTAAATCCTAGTAATAATATAATAAGCTAAACATACAAATTCAAATATAAACCAGATACTTTTCAAAAGAAAATAATTATTCTCAACAGAAACTCTATATTTTCACAACTTTCGCTTTTAGTTTATAGGAAATTATAAAATAAAATTCTCAGTCTTCTATTAAATAGTTACATAGATCGTTATAATTAGATCCTTCCTTTGATTTACTATTATTTTACAATTTGTACACTTTTTAAGAAAATTGACGTATTCAAAATCTATGCACTGTCTGTGTGTTCAATAACTAAAACTACCACTCATAGAGTTCATGTGCGTCTTAAGCCCATCTATCAAATCTTAAGCACTCCAGCTCTGTCCATCTGTTTTATCACTTTGCACCTTTAAAGTCCCCTGATCACACCACAAATTAAAATCACTTGAGTCTTCTTCCTCAAAGTTTTAGTTTAATCGCGGAATTCTTGTTTTTCAATGGTACTTAGCATCATTATGCTAATGGCAGTCATTTAGGAAGACAATCGTAATTTAATCATATTGCAAAGCACATGCCTTCGGTTAGGACGCGTGTAAGGTTTTCGAGATGGCATATAGGTTAGGATTCAAACTGAATCATAGTAAGCTTCAGAATTGAATCTAAAAGGTTCAATCCCGGCTGCGCCAACACCACCATAACTAGCCATCCGGCTGCGCCAACAACACTGTCATAAACGTTTTGAATCCATTATGTCTCTATGTACACAATTGTCTAGTTATCAGTTGGCTCTCGCCCGTTTAGCCTGATGACTGGGCTGGGGCGCGTGCGCGGGCCTGGGCGCCTGGTGCGGGGGCTCGTCCGCGGCCATGCCTGAGCGCAGCATGTACTTGAATTGGATCATGTGCTGCATGACGTCACGGATCTGTACGAGCGCCATGCCGTTCTCGCCAGCCGCTGCGGACTTGCATTTGCCGGAGTTGCGGAGGACTTGCAGTTGAGTTCTGTGGAATCATTGTTTTGATTAGCTTGGGAATGGGTTTCGCTTTTTTAACACTCAATACAATACACTTTATTGCTGAGAGCGATAAAACTGCCCATTACTCATTACTCTTTCAGACAACCTTGGGATGGACACGAAGCAGCAACTTATGAAATTACTATTAATATAAAACAGGTCGGACGCGAATGATATTCCGGACATAGGCAGGACTTCTCGACACGATCTTACAGCGCAGAATTAGTTATGGGTTTTCTATTCGTTGATAGTCTTATATCTGTGCTGGTAGTAAGGGTACTAAGGTACATACAATTAGCAGTGTACTCACGAGTTAGGTCGGAACAGCGTGATTCCCAGCGCGTCGAGCATAGCACGGCAGGTGGCGAGCGAAACGCGTGGGAAGAAATGACTCGCGAGGTCAGGTAACGTCATTAGGAGCTCGGTGTATTGGTATGGCTTGGCGTTGATGCAGGGGACCATTGTGTTCTCAACTAAAGCTTTTTGGACCTGCAACAAAAATAGTTGTTAGAATATGAGTAATTCTAATTCTAAGTGGGGGAACTAAGATCTGCACTGACATCTCGCGTAGGAGCGTATTGTTTATAGAATATGAGTACATAATGGCTGCTTTCTTGGATCTAAAAGATGCTTTTGATAGTCTGGCTGGTATGAAGGTTGTCTTTATTTATAAAATCTTGTTAACTTCCTGTTCACACATATTCACAAAAGTTAGAGACAATCATAGTTTAAAGCAAAAAGCGACTTTTTATTCTTATTGGGTTTAACTTTAAGTAACTAAAGTCTTGTTTGGAAAATTTCACGAAAACTGATTTCTCTATACCTACTTTTTTGGGATGACAAATCTTATTTCGCTAAAATTTTGTGTGTTATCGGGCAAAAATGTGTAAAAAATTACTAATGTATAAAGAAGACTACAAATCGTATTTTACTGCATTGAAAACACATGAAACCTGATTTTATGTTTAAGGTTATAAACTTCCCAATAAAATAAATAGTCTTCAAGTGATAAATTTGTCTATACTAGTTGCCAGATAGCTTAACGTAGCGATACAGGTCGCTGACCTATCAACTTTATTGGGCACTTAGTATAAAATCACCTTGTCTTAAGGATAACTTACCTTATACGGTGTATGGTTGCCAGTGGTTATATTGACGTCGGGAATAGGGGTGAGCCTTTTGCGTGTTTCCGCGGAGTGAGAGGTTGAGTGGCCATTCATTGAACCAGTCACTTGAGGAGGAACACTGTTGACAATAAACACAAAACGGTTACAAATTAGGTTCAAAATTGCCTGAATGCACCCAAAACGGCAGTTTGTTTCTTATAGTAAGTACCCCATAATTATAACATGCAAACTGAATAGTATGTTTAATAATAATTTATTGTATGAAATTTAACTTGTCTAAGTGCTTATTTTGTAGACCTAAAGAACTTATTACTTATTTAAATCTGAAATCCAAAGTAAAGGGTAAGTAAGGAGATTTTGGTTTATCGCCGCAAAATACCAATTAAATTTGGTGTTAGAAGTAAAATGTGAGTACTGAATATGTTTTATAATATTTTATTGTATGAAATGTAACTTGTCTAAGTGCTTATTTTGAAGGTCTAAAGAAATATACTTATTGAAATCTGAAATCCGAAGTAAAGGATAAGTAGGGAGATTTTAGTTTATCGCCGCAAAATACCAATTAAATTTGGTGTTAGAAGTAAAGTGTGAGTATATACTTGTCTTACATATTCGATCTTCATAAATTAAGAGACTGGATATGATTATGAAACTTTCTCAGTCAAAACACAGACATGTTGACCTGTAACTTTCGTTATGAATAAATGATTTGTATTTGATTTGTATTTGACATCAACTTGCTAATATTTAACAAACAATGACACAAAACATGCAAAAAGCAGATAAAATAAATAAATGAAACAAAGAAAGCAATAAGCAAAAAATAAGTAATATGAAAAAGATATTTACAGTGAAATGACAATGGCGAACGGATAACACAAATTCTTCTATACGAGTAACACCCAGTATGCCCAAAATGGACCACTATAAAAGTTAATTAGATCACTATGAGATATTTAGACCACTAATAAATTCAGTCATTTATTTGTTTTATTACAATTTGAACAAGACATAAGTTAGGTAGCTATTTTTGCCTTTCAAAGTCAATGTGACCTTTTTGACTTTAGCAAAAGTACCTAACATCAACTAAAGAGTGAACGTAAATACCAATAGCTATGTAAAAATTAAATATCTCGATTTTTTGGGTTTTGTTTCGCATCGTCATAATGAAAAAAACATTCTGTTGTCAAGAATTTAATGAAACAGAACATGTGAATGTTAACAAAACAAACAACAATTACTGATATTAGTATACAATCACCACAAGACAGGTACCCTATCTATACAAATGATATAGACTAGATGTTCACATTTACAGTCAATTTAAATTCGCATTGATTGTCATAATCATCATCAGTCAGCCACCTATTAACTACCCTATCACACATCACTTATCGTATCGCTATAATGGATAAAATACTCGAAAATCTATTTAAATATTTTTTTGCAAGTCTGCCAACAATAGATCATGCATAAATTACTCGTAAGTGAGGATGTGACTGTTAAACTCGATTGTTTTGTTTAGTTACAGATAGATACAGAACTGATGATGTTTATGGCTAACTTCAGAACGGACGTAGGAACTAGACAATGTGACAATATGCTCACTTCATAGTTGTAGTGTTGGCCGAGCTCCTCACTAAAGGGGGAGGCGCTTGCTGGCCCATCGCCATTGATATCGCATTGTTTGGGAACTGAAATAAACGATAACAACATATTTTCACGTGGGAAAGGCAAGCAAAAAAAAAAAATGCAAATCACAAATCATAGTAAATGATTGCCCCCTTGTTAGTGCTTTATCAAATAAATGCAGCAGATGTGAAAATAGACTTTACCTACAGGCCGGACTATATCATGAAAGCGTGCATCGTATCGTATCGTATCGTACACTTCTATAGTAAAAGATTATTATAATAGTCTAGTCGTCTAGTTTAAGTCGTCGTAAAAACTAAATAAATCAAAGTTTCCGATTTGTTTTCGTGCAGACCCTAACCTTATGTCAGCGACATACTCGTAAGTTTCTTTGCACGCAAACAAATCAAAAACTTCGATTTAAATTTTCCGATTCCGGTTATATCATCATCATCATCAGCTCATGTTTGTCTACTGCTGGAAATAGGCTTCTCCTAATCAGCGCCATTGTCTTCAGCTTGTCGCATCCAGCATCCTGTTTAGCCGACGTCAATTGGTGATGTAATTGTAACAGTGTAACGTAACGATACGGCAATTTTTCGTGATATGGTTGGTTAAGTATAAGTTATTAAATTTTTAATGTAATATAATAAGCTCAGTGAGACAGCCAATAAAACGTGTATTTATTTCAAACTAAAATCCCTACTTTTATTATTGTTAATCTTATAGTCATTTGGATGGCGTATAATAATAATGGATGATCATGACGATATTTTGAAATGAGCTTCACAATATTTTTTAAATTAATCATAGGTGATGATTAATTTAGTTGATGATCTCATAAATACCTTTATGAAGGTATCGCAAAGTTAATGTGAAGGAGAAATCATGCATGGTTAAAAGAAACAAAATGATCTACGGCGATTTTAGTTAGGCTAGAAAATTAATATAAAGGATTTTCTTTAGGCAGTTGCTACGTTGCGCTTAAATACATTAAAGGTGTAAAGTTGCAGTTAAAGATCGTTTTACAGCGTATGGTCCTACAGGGCAGACTCAAGGCACACTGAATGCCAATCGAAGGGATCTTTTTAAGATCCCTTCTAGAGGTATTGACCCTTATTTCCAGAATGTAGGACCAACATTATCCCCTTATAAAAAAATATTTATTGCGACTCACTTTCAGTGTACCCTGTTTGATCCAAACATAGCCTTAGATAAGTAATAGAGTAGAACATATCTAAAATACGATAAAAAAGTTTATGTGTCAGGTACACTGCCGGCCAAAAGTTTGAGTTTGAGTTGTGTCATGGCCCCTTCAGAGCCTAGATCTACTCAAGCTTTTAGACTTGTAGGCTTGATAGAAATGTGCGCAGTAGTTGTCTTTCCTCACAAGAAGACATGTGGAAGGCTTTACAAAAAGCTGGAACAACATTTCACAGGATACTATGGATAAATTGACTGCATGTATTTAGATGATGATTTCATGACATGATTTCAGATTAGTGAAAAAAGTAATAAAATGCAAGGGAAGTATTTTATCGAAAAATCAAAATATGAACGTCATTTCTAAAGAATATGGTTGATATTTCTTGATTTTTTAGATTATTGTAATGTATGTGTAAATAAGCATTGTAATGAAAATTAATCCTTTGTATTGCTTTTTATTTTGTGTTTTATTTAAATTTCCTACTTTGATGTAATTCTATGTGGGGGAACTAAGATCTGCACTGACATCTCGCGTAGGAGTGAATTGTGCATTCTTCGATGTAAGTGGTCTCAAACTTTTGTCCAGCAGTGTACCTAATACTAGTACAAGTTTAAGTGCATACCTGCACATTCCTCTGATGCTGCGACCGATGCTGCGGCAGCTGCGAGGCGGCTGCGATGGCCGCGTTGTTGTACCGAGCCGCGGCTTGTGCTGCAACTTGCGCCTGTGGACATCAAGCTATTTACCCACTGTCTCTTACTGTACTAAGAGAATGTAAACCTTATTCCTAAGGTTAAACAAGGTTTTATTTCCCTTGCTGTTAGAATGAGTGAGACAAAACCTATTTACCTGCTGTCCCCGTACTCATATTTAACTAGATGAAACTGTCATCTCGCAAGAGAATGTAAACCTTATTCCTAAGGTTTAACAAGGTTTTATCTCCCTTGAGCTGTTAGGATGAGTGGGACAAAACCTATTTACCCACTGCCTCTGTACTCATATTTGACTAGCTGAAAAAAAATTGTCATCTCGTAAGAGAATGTAAACCTTAACCCTCTACAAGGTTTTATTTAACTTGCCCTGTCAGTCTCAGTGGGACAAACCTTCAATTGAATTTGTGTTGAAAGAAAACGATGGATCAATCACGGCTTTGCTGCGGTGATTCATACAAAAGACGGACGGTCGTGTGAAGAAGGCTGGCTGACAAGGCGATAATGTTATGCTCAATCAAAAAAGAATTAGTAACATTCAACGGCTATTTTTTAGAAAGGATGTCGCCCAGGACTCATAAGCAGTTTTGAAGTCTTGATGAACTAAGAAAATGTGTCCCACTCTCGTTTCAGTATGTAATAAAAATACCCCGACGAGAAGCGACGCTGACGCCGATATCAGAATGTGGGGTTATGCTTTTATTACGTCACAAAACTTTAATGTCAGAGGAACCCCAAATACATTTAGTTTTATGGGGTCAGGGGTAATGGAGGTTATTTATAGATATTCCGACTTCGCTGACACACTGGATCGATGTCTATTGGGTGTCATGTCAGCTTATAAATGGCAAATAGGCCAGCGAGCTACAACGGAAGTCCGCCAACGAAACGAAACTTGCTTTTAGGGCGTGGACCGCTATTCCCCCACAAACTGTGTTTGGCCGAGTATTGCTGTGACGGACGGAAGCGGTATATAACGTCAAAAATTGCTGAACGTGGACAATTATCGATATTTTTACTATTATTTATTTTAAGTTGACTACATAGTGTTTGTTGTAATTATTTTATTTGTGACATATATGCTGCGAAATATTTTCTCAGTTAAGCTATTCTTGGCATTTAATAACTTACTAGACAGTTATGCAAAACGTAAAATGTCTGTTTCCCGAAAGGATTTTTTATGGATAAGAATATTTTTTTATTTAGGTCTTTTTGTACTAATTGAATGCATAACAAACGTGTTTATTTGTTGTTCTATCACAAAATTTCCCCGGCGATAACTTGATACAAAATCTGCAAAACCTTAAACTTTTAAGAACTCTAACTAAATAAAATCACATTGTTAGTAGGCGGCAAAAACAGCTTTATGGACAAAATAAAATAACGACATCAAGTTCAAGAAACCATGGACAGTTATCGAATACCGTTGGAATACCGCAAGCTTTCCCGCAAGAGCCTAAACTTCTTGGATACCACCCTGTAGGTAGATCAACGCCGGCCTGACTGTATAGGTAATGTTATCATAACTAATCCTACCAAATCGTTGATAGGATAACTGAATTGAGCTTGTAAATCCCAGGGGCTGTCAACTCGCTAAGCAGAAAATGCCAACAGCACAAGTACTTGGGCATAAAACATCAGATGAGATGGCGCTATACGTTAGAAAGAGAAAGAAAATCTATGCATAAAATCTTGACATGACACCCAAATGTCCATGTAACACTGTCATTAATTTGAATGAATGAAAGCCGTGCCAAACGCCAAACGGTAGACCGTTATAAAATTAATTGCTTATTTTGTGATCGTAAACAACAGAAAATTTTAATAATCTTGAAAGATTTCGACTTTTTGAAAGGTTATTTCGATTGACAATGGCTTAAAACCGAAAGTGCGCTAAATGCCGTATTTCCACCAAAAACGGAACCGAAGATGTTTTAACTTGTGCTTTCACAGGTTTCCGCTACTATGAGGTGAGTACATTAATACATTTATATCCGTGTCTTTATCGTCCATCGATCCATCCTCAATAAGTTCATAAATGTCGAACCATCTTCAATGACTCATTCCATGACTTCAGGGCACGAGTATGGGCTTAAGAGCGTGCCATACCTCAGCCAAAATTCAAATTTCGAGCAGAATGACAAGATATGATTTTCGTATGAGTGAGAAGCACAGAGCGATAGACGTGCTCCGTATTTTATATTTCCAAAACTGTTATGCCTAATTACAAGTTATTTACACAACTAATCCAAAAATTAAAAAGACGAAAACGAAGTTGCGAAGCTACGTTTCTTGACAAAACAAAAATCCAACAAAAAAATGAGGTGGTTCCTGAGATAAATAGCAAAATGTGTGCAAAACATGTATTTTTCAAAAAATAAAAGTATCGAGAAAATTTTCACCAATCGTCTTTTTGAAAAGACGGAATCCAAGATAAAAGTTCGAATTATCATTTACCTAAATATGAAGTTGGTAGCTTTCACAGATTCTGAGATAAATAACGATTTCTAACTATAAAACTACATAAGGTACACTCTTAATTCTGTTTTCCAGCTGGGGTGGGGACTGGTCCACTGAAAAATCTTTGAAAAGCTTGCAACAACAACTTTTATAATTATGTTATGTTATCTTTCTTTCAGATGAACTTTCACAAAAAGCTAGGAGCACAACAATGATCATCAAAAAGGAGCTATTATTTGATGCGTTGAATGGAGACAATCCAGATCTTGGAAACAAATTTGACCCAATGGAGTCAAAATCAAAGTGCTTTATTTCCTTTAGACTTTACAGGACACTTGAGATTCTTTCAATGAGATTTGTTGGTGCCAGGTCTAAGCCACTGTCTATTGATGGATTTGTTAGAACGCCGAATGCAGTTGAGCACCTAAAAATTTGGATAAATGGTTTGGTGTGAAGACCTTGGCCATACAATGACTAAACTAAGACCTGCTTGAAAATTGTTATGGTTGCAAAAGAAAATAAACATATTACAAAACATTTAAAAATGCTTTTATTTTAATATATCATCAAAATACTTACTGTGTGACTATCTATCAGGTGAATGGCGGATATTCAACAAAAAGTTGAATATTCACCATTCATTTAATAGATAAATAGTCGCAAAGAAAGTAAGCACCTTACAAAAGATTGAATAGAGCGCCGTTTTTATTTAAAACTCCCGCCAAGCGTTAGTTCCGTGGGCACAAAGTAGCGGCGCTAGTGTGCTCTAGTGTTGGCATTTTTATTCTATATGGAGTCTTACTTCTTTCCGTTAGGATATTAGTGTTCTGTGGTAAATCCTAACCTACACTTAAGAGATAATTTCGATTAATTTTGATTTAAACTGTGTCCTGTACTGGCCAGATTTTACTTCCTACATAAATAAAGTGCAGGTTTCCGTAATCGCGGAAGCTGAGCAGCTTGCTCTAGATAATATTTTTAGAAAGTAGGTTAACGATCAGAACAAAACCTACCTAACCTACCTATCGGTTCTTAAGAGTCGCGCTCGTCAGGGATTATCCCTTCGACGAGTTCGATACTAAATAATTCGTGATTAATCTTTAATGTTTCCAAAGAGATGCACATCCAAAATACTATAGTAGGTTCTATCTGCAAAGTATGCAGAATGAAGAAGCAACATCAACGTCCACCCACCTGTGCCAGCCTTAGCACTTGCTGCGTCTGGACTTGCGTCAGCGACGTAGGCAGGCTCCAGCCGTTAGCCAGGGCCTGCACGGCCGCCGCGGAGAGGCCAGCGTGCGGCATCTGCATCGCCGCAGCCGACTGCGTGTGTCTTTGCTGACCGCCAGCGCGTCGGCCGCGGTTCGACGTGTTTCCGACTGCGTTGAAGTTGACGCCAGCGTTTGAGACGTTCACGCCGCCGACGCCTGGTGGCGGCGCGGGCGGCGCCCTGGTCCATTGCCCGCCGCCTTGCACGGCGCCTGGTGAATTATATTGATGTTAACAACGTGTATAAATCACACATAGGATTGGGTAGACTTATATTGCAGGACCAAAAGGAGATATCATGAACACCTTATAAAATTATTTATTATATGAAATTTTAAGTTTATTTTGTAAGCCTAAAGAAATATTTTTTTGAATGTTTTACGTTCTCTAGAAGAGCGTTATCTATTTTGGATACTAATGTAAATCATTCCTAATTTTGTCCTGATGCAAAAAGTAAGTTATTTTGTAATCAAAGTCTATTTTTGTAACAATAGTGAGCACAACTATATGAATAGGTTTATTCTCATAAATTCTTTGTGAATCTACTAGGTAGTCAGTGAAGGTTGTTTAGGAGGCTATGAATGAGGTCACTTAGAGCTATTTAAAGCTGTTAGATACCTAGATTTAAGATTTATGCTTTATCGAAGGTTCTTTTAGTATGGGCATGGTCAGGGCGTTATGTGCTAAACTTTGCGTGACTATAACTTGCCTTCACCTTATTATTCTTTGGGGGAACGAGGGGTGGATTTCTTAACGCGCGTATTTTTATAACCTCAAATCTTAATGGACTGCTAATTTTGATTGATGCCAATTATTAAGGGCAACCTATCAATTTAGAGCTTCTTGGCCGTGGTCCTCTTTATGCGTAATATCTAATATGTATAATCTCGTTGACTGGATCATATTTTTTTTTTGTTATACTACTATGATGAATAATGCCATCTATGGCGCTCATGAGGGGAGGCCTATGTCCAGAAGTGGACTGTTATAGGCTGGTGATGATACTACTATAACAATCAGCTGACTGTATCTATATATTCGGTATGTACCACAGATAATATAGTACAGATAAATTATACTCCACATAATGTTTTGGCTTAACGAAGGGAGGACCCCTTATACCTAAGTATTTAGTATTTACGCGCGTATTTTTATAACCTCAAATCATAATGGAGTAACGTAACCTATTTTGATTGGGGTCAATATTGTGGGAACTACTATCTTGGTAGGTATTAATGAAATGATGTTAAGTACTCTCAAGTTACCTGCTTACCAGAATAAATGGATAGGTAGGTACATCATTACGTACCTTCTGTACTACATGAGAGTAATATTATGTATTACTGATGATGATTATCAGTCCACAATCACAGCTGGAATAAATACAGTTGTAACAAGACTGCTACCGAAAAATGGGTGGGGGCAATCAGACCATGCTTTTGAATAGGTATATTTAGCGAAAAAAATCGCGAAAATATTGCTGACCTACCAAAACCTTCTGATTTTTTTTAGGTAGGTAGTTACCTATAGTACAACACTATTGAATCATATCTACCTAATTATTTCATTGTATTTCATTGTCCTGCGAGTCCTTCGTACCTCAAAGAGTGAAGAGAAAACCATAACAATTTATTTCTTATTTTGTAACAATAGACTGTATGAAATTTTACTTGTTTTTGTAAGCCTAAAGAAATAAAGTTTTAAAAATCTGAAATCTGGTGCTTTAATAAAAATTATCTTTCAAGCTACCAATCTATGGAATGCTCTCCCTCTGTACATCAGATGTGCCAGATCACTTCATCATATTCAAAAAACTGCCTCAGCATTATTAGGTATTTTTAGCCTTGTAAAAGTTAGATATCCTAGATATTTTTACAGTTAGTTTATTTATTATAGATTTGGTATATACATTACATTACATGGCATTTTTTCTGTATGTATTTGTAAGTACTTAAGTTTAATTGTGATTTTCAAAATTAATAAACTAAATTATAGAATTAGCTATGACGAAAAACAAAACCACCAGGTACAAATAAATCATACAGCTTTTTAAGATAATAAGGTAAAAGAGTACCTAGCTTATTATTCTACACAGCCAACATAAAGTCAATTATTTTACATGTCAAGGTATTGTTGAAGGTCTGACCTTCTGGCAAGTTTAAGAAAGTTACTGAAGGTTTTTATACCTTTTCTGTAGGACATTATGTACCTACTTGTTATTGTTTTTATAGGATTAACTAACCATTCCCACAGCTGGGAATCCTTGCAATGCTTGGAATTGCGCTTGATTAAATAAAAAACAGAGTTAATTTTAATTTTACTAAACTGAATAATATATGAAATTTGGTTATTGAATTGTTACTTTCTTTGTTATTAATGCTTTTAAATAATACCTACATAATAAAAATAAATGAATAATTTCCACCTGCAGCTAGTGTTTTTTCTATAGCAATTTGAAGGTAATTTTTATTATTTTTAATTTTTCAAAATTCCAGCCTTGTTCCATTTAGTTGTTAAGAGTAATGAAGTAACAAACTACATCCATCCCAAAATTTGCATTTATAACATCAGTTTGAAGTTATTGAAGTAAGCAAAGAATTAACCTTTGCACTAATTTAGCTGAAGAAATTTGTAACTTATTTATAAACAAAAAAAGCAAATAGATTTGCATTTTCTAGGACTTCTTATAGAATAGATATAAAAAAGATTCTTACCCTTTGCTGATATGAGAAGCTGTGAATCCACAACTTTGTGAGGCCAGTACTCCTCAAACTCCGTTCCCGGCGGAAAGTAACTTTTAATGTCCGATAAACTAATCACAGAACAAGTCTCACTGGCAAACAGTTCGTTCCTGATCCCCTGCACTTTGCAACAGAACTTAAGATATGACAGGTCCCATCCCTTTAACTGGTCCGCTTTCAACTTAAGATTGTCCGTCTCCCCCTCAAAGTAAAACAAGGGCACAAACTTTTGATCATCTCGCACTGTATACGGCACTACAGACTCCTTGTTTATTCTGATAAAACCGCACTTGTCCGTTCGGGCTGGACCATTCTGCAGCAGCTTATTGTAACACACATCTAGGAAGCTATAGAACTCGTAGGCATCAGACAGGCGAACAACTAGATCTTT
>OZ007536.1:11509807-11591015 GCA_963931895.1 Eupithecia pulchellata
CAGAGCCGCATCAAGTTTTTGACCGATTGTAAATATGTTTTTCCTAAAATTGTATTTTTGCTGATTTTTTTCCTCTCTGAGGTAGGCGAGGAACATGAAACCCAAAATTTGTGAAATTCCCAATACCGTTGGCTGAGTAGTCTCGTGGGGAGTTCATATCTCGTGTACATTTTTCACCTTTTGGTGACTCAGCACCGCACAAAATGGCCGCTGACAAGGCTTTGTTGGCCAATCAGGCCGCGTCTGGCCGTCATACCTACTCTTCGATGACGTAGCCAGGCACTCCCCACGAGACTAGTTCTCAAGGACTTTTCATTTTCGTCTAATTTTGAACGTGCTATTTTTAGAAGCACCGCCTAGATTTTAGAATACCTACTACACAAAATAATTGTACATAATAGAAGACACAACATTACATGGTTTAGTATTACCAAAAGTTCCCATCTTGGAAATACCTACATAAACTAATTATGAATTTACCTACATACCTACTCACAATGTAGTATGTTGGTAGTCTCGTGTCGGTAGCGCATTTTCACTGCTGTTTGGACGTCCTCATTTGAAAGTTGCCGCGAATATCGACCTTATTTATATGATCAACAAGGTGTACCTCTAAGCAAAAATTGCTATTATGAGCTTTACGTACAGAATGTAGCGAGACTAGTCGACGCGCGCATTCCACGGACAAAATAATCCCGTCCAAGAGTAAACGAGACAGAAATAGGTAAGCGAGTAAAAAGTACAAACTTATTGAAATGAATGTCAAATGTTTAGGTAGTAGTATCTAATACCTACGTAGGTATATAACTATACCACGACTCGATAGTAGGTACCACGTATTACCTACCTACGGCTAAGTACTTATCGTTTCAAATGAATAGGTAGTTAAGTTATAGGCATAGGTTTAGGTTATCGGGTTATCGCATGATTTAATAAACGCAAGCTACTTCTAGACAAACTTGGATTTCTAAGGGTCAGCCACACAGGCAAAGATTTCAGGCTAACTTTGGATTTTTGGTCATGGCAGTAAGAGCAGTACCCATGTAGCTACAGAAAATTAGGCCGGAAACCCTTCAATGCCAGAGAATGGAAAAGCGGAGAAGTGTCTCCCTCCGCTCCGCCTCGTTCGTCATTATCTCTGTTTTAAACGCGGACAAAATAGGTAAAAAAGTTTGAACAACCAATAGAAAGTCGCTATTCACACATCATGTCTCCGCTCAGTTTCGGTGGAAACTTAGTGAAAGCAGGGGAGAAATTAAAATTAAATAAAATTTATTTATTTCAGATTATAACATCCATTTTGTTAGTAACACAATTATAATTATATATTTAGAATGTGTAAAGTGCAAAAAATTACATTTAAAATAATATGTTCATGTTCTTAAATTATTAATCTTATTATTGGGTTTCTATTGGGGCGAGCGGCCGATGTAGATTTACAACCCAGTGACTCATGATGCCAGTATTGAAACTAAAACTATCAGTGAAAAGTTTAAAAAAGATTTAAATCGTTAATCTTTGACAGGGATGTAGATAGGTATCATATAATAAATACATAATTATGTATATCAGTAATCAAAGCTCATATATAATAAATTATTAAAAAATAAATTATTATGTATATCAGTAATCCAAGCTCTACTTAGCTTGGGGCTAGATAATGCTGCGTGTCTTATCCAGAATGATTTATTTATTTATATTTTGTATCCTAAAAAAAACAAAGATTTATTTAGACAACGAAAAAAAAAAACCACGCAATATGCGAAATAAAATAACAATGTTATTTTATTTTGCGATACAGAATAAAGTGGTCTTAAGTCTGCTGTTCTTTCTGATATTAAATTACCACCCCTTAGGCTACCACAGCAAGAACAAATTTGAGTCAACTTAACTATGATTCAATGCAACATAAATGTAGGTAATCAATGCAAGATAATAAATAATTAGAAACTTAAATTGGATAAAATCAGTTACATAACTTAGAAAATAATCTACCTACTATCGTGACCTATCGTAGTGAATTCATCTCACTAAACATAAATTCGAGGGTCGCCGCACGCATCTCAATTCTAGGACATTATTGTGTCCTGCGCGATGCGTCCTCCACTCCTCCAGTCAAACAGCTTAGCAGGGCTTTGGTGGAATGGAAACACCCCGGCTGAAACACGTCTTTTCTCGACTCCGCTTCGGACATCTCCGCACATCTCCGATTTAGTGGAAGTTGGGCCCTAAAGCCTAGTTCGGACTACTTTAGTAATTTAGTAAAGTAACGTGTAATTTAGTGGCTAAACTACTCGCTACTGCACTGAAATCGTTCGCATTACGGTCCAGTATAGTACACAAGTAAGTGGTGTTTCGCAAAATGAACGGGCTGCAAACGCAATAGAGTGAATAATCTGATTAAACTAATCGGCTATTTTAGAAGAGGTGGATGAGGAAATTTGTTTGATTAAGAAAAAGAAGTTATGGGTACGAAAATGGATCGATAGAAGAGATACACAAGGAGCTACTAATTGTCTTCTGAAGGAATTAGCATTGGAAGATCCTAAAGAATACTTCGATAGTTTGAGAATGTCCGAAAGTTGTGTGAATTTTCTGTTAACGAAAATACATACACTCTCAAATTCAGCGTAAAGATACAATTTTGAGAAGTCTACTAATGAACTCGACTAATCAACAGGTTCGGACTTGTTTCGCCGGTGAACCAGTAAGCACGGACGCGTGGTGGGAGGCGCTACTCGCCCGATAAAAATAGAGTAAAATGGATCGACTCGACTTAATCGTTCACTAAACTACTCGACTAAATTTTTGTGGTTCACACACATTTAGCCACTAAATTACTCGGTACTCTACTAAATTAATAGCCTAGTCCGAACTAGCCTTAAGAGACTATCTATAATTTTTTGAGTCATTATTATCAACATTGACAGTTATAAGTTATTATAACTTAAAATTATATTGCATGAGCATATTTTAATTCTTTAAAATATCTATACCTATGTACTCGTATATTATTATTATGTATACGTATAACTATCAGTTATCTAGTACCCATAACACAAGCTCTGCTTAGCTTGGGGCTAGATAATGTTGTGTGAATTGTCTAGCGTTACCTATTTTTGTTTTTATTCAAATACTTAGGTATTTTGATGGCAATTGACTCTGTTTTATATAGGTAGGTAGCTACTAACGACTCCATTACGAACTTCTATAGGAGAAGAGGTTGGATTTGGATGTAGCAGGTCCAAGATAACTATTGAAATCTTTGCCTATTGTAACTACAACTAACTACTAAAAAAGTCAAAATAATTTATAAAAAAAAAAATATTTATTTACATTTATGTAGGTATTCCTTACCACAGTACCTTATCTACGTAATCTCGTCTGATAGTCCCCCCCCCCCCCCTTGTGCATGAATTTCGTCAGTATAAAAACAAAAACCTTCGCGCGAAATATACTTAATAATAAGTAATAACGAAAACTTTATAAGTTGGAGCTGGTGGGTAGGTGGGTTGGTCTTGGACTTGCTTATGAAATTTATTAATTATATCTCTGTTATGTTATGGAGAAGGACACATTTATTAAAGGAACAGCGTTTCTTGGAAAGCTAAGGCTGTTTTACCTCGGGCGCTTAATTCCGGTGTATAACCCGATCATAATTATAAATAAATAATGCTGGACAATCCACACAGCATTATCTAGCCCCAAGCTAAACAGAGCTTGTGTTATGGGTACGATGACTGATAGATATACATAATAGAATAGATTACATTTTTTATTATACATAGAAAACCCGGAAAAAATATCTGCAGATCAAACGAAGCGGGAATTGAACCGGCAACCTTCGGTTCGGCGTCGCAGACCTTCACCGACCGCGCCACAGAGGTCGTCAAAGTTGGCTACAAAACAATCAAAAGTTATATTTGTATTAAGTATTTGGTTTGGTTATTGTAAATGTACAGTTAAAACAGATGTAGCTGTAGCGCCGGCTTTTAAAAATATATCTTTACTAATCTACGTAAAATAAAAGTGGGTTGTTAGTTGTAACTTAGATCTTAGACCAAGAGTCTTTTTTTAACGAAAAAAATTTAATTCTCACTGTTTTGTGTACTACTAACGCCATCTATGGTATCGTTGTGTAACCTATCACGTAGAAGTAGATTCGAACTTCTACACGTGTGATAATTAATTTTAAAGTAATTCGAACTTTAAAATTATCATCACTGATCCATGTACTACTAACGCCATCTATGGTATTGTTGTGTAACTTAGCACGTAGAAGTAGATTCGAGCTTAGGTTTAGTTTTGACAATCAAGCTCGTGGAAATTGCAGGGTGCGCTACTATTGAGTACCTAGTTGGAGATCGAAGAAACGTGTAAATAGGTAATAGGTACCTTCTGAATACTCAGATCTTATCATACTCAAAGACTCAGATTTACGAGAGAACATAATTGCCTAAAATCACAGAATAATCGATTTGACACTTCACAAGATAAATTAACAATTTTGAAATAAATTTTAATATATAAATTAATGATAGAGATGGACAGACATAGTTAGACGGGTGGCTTGCCGAATGGTTTTCTTGGAATACCACTCTGCAAGCGGAGATGAGAACCAGGAACTTCCCCGGGAGCACTCGGTAGTTCTGTTACCATAGAGATATAGACCCCTTCTGTCTTTGGTTCTGTCAAAATGACACTGACAACTGAAGTGGAGCCTCCCCGTATCTGGCAATCATGATAGAGCGACAGAAAAAATATGGCGCTCGAGGCATGACACCGGGTCTTGGGAAGAAACCACAATTGTAGCAGTGTTTTATTGAGTTTTGGTCTATACTCCCTCTAATCTGGGCCTGCTGGTATCGGCGAGCCTAAATACTTATTTTTTTTATTATGACGGCGCTGCCGCTTGCTTTTCACGACTCTCAGTGTCAGCTAAGGAAGGAGTGCCATGATCACTCTGAAAAACGATCATACATGATCATAGACTTCACAGACGTCAAGCTTAGATTATTAAGTCTGAGACGTCAAGTCTAGTCAAGACACGTCAATTGTCAAAAAATAAAATGCGAGTCAATGTCAAAAAGCCCAATGAATGCTGCCAAAAAAGTTGATCCGAAAACTGTGAAATCGAACATTTTGTTGTGTGTATAATTTTTGAAAGTTTATTAAATACTCGTGCGAGCCGGGGCGGACCGCTAGTTATTAAATAAATAATATGTTTGTGTTATTTTGTGATGAAGTCAGTCTCGTGTCTGCTTGGTCGATGACTTTGGAAACAGGGATGACATGGACAGAATGTCGCTCAAGCAAAGCCGCGATAGAACGGTAGTGCAAGATCCCTTTTTTCCACCACAAATAGCTCGAGCACAGATAATATAATACCACAGTACACATATGACACTATATGTACACTGTGATAATACTATATAGGCTCGAACATGATTGACCGATAGACAGATTGATTTTAAAAAAAAATATAGGTTCTGTGTAGCCACATAACGTAACGTAACGATAACGAAACGTAAATGAAAATTGAAAATGGCGTTGGCGTCGAATAGACATTCTTGTACAATCCTTTCATTGTAAAATAAATGAAAAACCAGGAAATGCATCAAGTAAAGTGCTAAATAATTTATTTCTGGTCAGACAAACATTCTACCAATGATCGTAAACGTCCGTTGTTCGTATTTATATGTAACGGAGCAAGTGTAGTTTGTGCCAGAAGTTCTAATGCTTTTTAGCTCTACTATCCCCGCGAAACATAGGAATCTGAAATTGCTCTCTATAAAATAAAAGATAGTAGATAAAGTTTTATAATGAATATTATAATGTCGGAAGATTCTGAGAATCTGAGAGTGTGTCGCGTGTGCCTCATCCGTGATGTGAAGATGTACGACCTGCAGAGTTACCCCCTGGAATCGGACTTTGAATATATTATTGGTGTGCCGGTAAGGTTCATTTCTATTCAAATATCTCAAATAATACAATTTATTTATTTATTGTTTATCATAGGGCTCGGACATAATATTTATTTAAAAAAAACTTTTTTCCAATCTTCATTTCAGTATTATGAAATAAATATCAATTGTCTTAATTTTTGTTGCACCAAGAAATAAACAGTAAATGGTCTTTGCCAATTTTTTGATTTAGATGTATAAATATGGCAAAGGCGAGTTTAACCCTATTAAGAGTTATTTTCCAAACCTAATTGGGAGAGAGAGAGATATGGGTATGTGTGCATAAAAGGGGATAAATGATTTAATTTTAACTTACTTATTTAACAGATTATTACATACTTGTTACAAAGAATACTACTAAAAATGATAAAAAATGCTGGACAATCCCCACAGCATCATCTAACCCTAAGTTAGGTTAGGGTGTCGCAAAAAGGGTCCCACACTTAGAAAAATTTTCATCGATTTTGTATGGGGCTGGGACTTAGAAAAATTTTGATATATTTTTTTATATATATATAACATATATTTTTTCTTATGCCATCGTAAAGAGGGTCACTAGGGGTGCAACTTTGGTTCAGCTGATTGACCCCAAAGTTCTATGACCTCGGCGCTAGAGTTCAAACTGTGTCCGATACAGATACAGATACCGATACAGAGCATTCCGATAAGAGTTGATTAGGTTCAATTTGAGTGGCGGATCCGACACAGAGTACCCCGACTCCACGTGGTCTTGTGCGTGGCGCCCCTAGAGTGTATATAATAAGCCGGAGGCGCGAAGGGAGTGCAGCCTCCGCCAGCCGTAATAAGAGACAGGCACCGCGCGAGCCGCAGCGGCTGAGGCTGGTCGCCGAAGGCGACCAAAAAGCCGAAGCTGCGGAGGTGAGCAGTGGTGCCTGTCCCTTGTTACGCAATGGCGGAGAGGCTGCACTTCCCGCAGCGCCGGAGCTATCGCGAACGCGATTCTTTACACTCGTCGTCGGGGACAGTTAGGCATCGATCAAAATTTTTAAGTCTCAGCCCCATACAAAATCGATGAAAATTTTTCTAAGTCTAAAATAAATATTTTTTTTTGTTTTTCCTGAAAATTTCGGCTATCTCTTTTGTAACTATTACAATATTACTAATTTAAAAAAAAAAAATGTATGGGACCCTCTTTGCGACACCCCGACCCTAAGTTAAGCACAGCATGTGTTATGGGTACTAGATGACTGATATATTTAATACAATACATTACATTACATAGATAAATATTTTTACTAAACATAGAAAACAACAAGAATAACCTGAACAAATATTGCCAGCTTTTTTTGTTTATTGTCAAAATCAAAATCAAAATCAAAGTGCTTTATTTCCTTTAGACCTTACAGGACACTTGGACACATCACAAAATACAAGTTAAATAAGAAATAAAATGGGAAATAAAGTGATCACTTTGATTAATTGTTCACTTCAATCTTTTTAAGGTAAAGTAAAGAAGCGAACAAGAAACCTTTACCTTGTTAGATTGTTAGTTTTAGAGTTGGAGCATAACTCGTCCCAAACTTTTTTGTCGTCTAGATAATCTGATATTTTATAGTAAGCCTTTTGGCAAAGGATATTTTTGACAATCCATTTAAATTTATTTATAGATAATTTTTGCAACTCACTTGGAGTTTTGTTGTAGAAGCGTATACATTGCCCTTTAAAAGATACATTAATCTTACGTAGCCTAGTAGTGGGCACAGCCAGTTTGTTCTTATTTCTAGTATTTAAATTATGTATATCGCTATTTTTAATGAAATTATTGATATTTTTATGAGTGTACATCAAATTTTCATAAATATACTGACATGTTACTGTCATTATGTTTATTTCTTTAAATTTTTCACGCAAGTATTCTCTGGGACCCATATTATAGATTGCACGAACAGCCCTCTTCTGCAGCACAAATATGGTGTTAATATCTGCAGCGTTCCCCCACAGCAGTATGCCATAAGACATAATACTATGGAAGTAGCTGAAATAGACTAGTCTAGAAGTATCAACGTCTGTAAGATGACAGATTTTTTTGACTGCATACGCTGCAGAACTAAGTCTCTTCGATAGCTTATCTATGTGTGAGCCCCATTGAAGTTTACTATCTAAAGTTATTCCTAAAAATACAGTACTTTCTACTATTTCTAACGATTCCTCTTTTACCTTTACATCGGCCTTAACTTGCTTTACATTAGGTAGACTAAATCTAATACATTTCGTTTTAGTTTCGTTAAGCAGGAGATTATTGACGCTAAACCAATTGACTACTTTTGAGATTGCATTATTCACATCGTCGAAATTTGTGTTTTTACGTTTCATTTTAAAAATTAGTGAAGTATCGTCAGCAAACAATACAATCTCGTGATTATTCTTAACGAGATGAGGGAGGTCGTTAATATAAACTAGAAATAGGAAAGGACCGAGGATAGACCCCTGCGGTACACCCATTGTTACTACAGACCCCGAAGACCGTTCCCCATTAATATCAACTCTTTGTATCCTGTCACACAAGTATGAAGTAAGAAGATCCAAAGAGTTGTCTTTTATTCCATAATGATGCAGTTTCCTGATTAATGTTTCATGGTGTACACAATCAAATGCTTTTGACAAGTCGCAAAAAACGCCTAAAGCATCTTGCGACTTCTCCCAAGCATCAAAAATATGCGATACCAACTCTACACCAGCATCAGTAGTAGACCTGCCGCGAGTAAAACCGAATTGCTTACAATGAAGCAGGTCATTGCCATCGAAATGCCTAAGCAATTGGTGTAAAATAAGTTTTTCAAAAACTTTGCTGAATGTTGGCAATACTGATATTGGTCTAAAGTTGGTGGGGTCAGACCTACTACCCGATTTAAACAAAGGAATTATTTTACTATGCTTCATTAGATCAGGAAATATGCCACAGTCAATGGATTCATTGAATATAAAAGCTAGATCTGGTGCAAGTGTATCAATCAATGGTTTAATAAGTCTAACGGAAACGCCCCAGAGATCTGCAGTTTTATATTGTAAATATTAATTAAGTGTTGTGTATGTAGTGAACATCAAAGAAATGGATATACCAATAAGCATTACCATACATGGTATGGCTGAAGCAAGAAACACACAAACTCTGCCCAATGCCTAAATAGCCAGATAGCAAGATAAGGAAAGATTAAAAAAAAAGTGTTTGTAGTGGCAAATAAATGATATGTTTGTCTTTATGTACTTGGTGCAGAATCCAATATAATCCATAGTCTAGGTAGATATGAAGATATTAAAAAAGATAGTGTATAGTGGCAAATAAAATAAATGATATGTCTATGTCTTTATGGTTCCTACTTGGTGGACAATCTACTATAATCCTTATTCCAGGTAATAAGTACAATGGACCTGCCTCCGTTCCTGTGCTATGAGTGTGCAACACTGGTGAAGAAATTCTCTTCCTTTCGGGAGCGGTGTCTAACTGGCCAAGCTGCTTTATATGGGATTTTGCAAAACATTGGAAAGGTAAACGCCTTTTAGGATAGTGGTTTCTGGATAAATAGCATTTTTATTGTTTGTAACAGGTAATTAGTTATAAATTCTCAACTGATTCCTAAGGTATAATGTGTGGCCGCTTCTTTAAGTCTTGTGGATAAATAAATAGTGCTGGACAATCCACACAGCATCACCTACCCCCAAGCTAAGCAGAGCTTGTGTTATGTTATGAGTACTAGATGATAATATACATAATACAATATTGTTACATATAGATACCACAACACCTTGAACAGATATGTGCAAATCGTACAAATATTTGTCCCGAGGCGGGAATCGAACCCGCAACCTCCTGCGTCGCAGGCGGACGTTCACCCACCGCGCCACAGAGGTCGTGTAATAAGAATGATTGTAAACATGGTAAAAAAAATAGTTTTATAGAATAAATACTAGCTGGGTGCCTGCGGTTTCACCCGCGTAACTCCCGATTCCGTGGGATTATCGGGATAAAAGAGGCCCATATTTTATTCCATGTAATAAACTATTTGTGTACCAAGTTTCATTAATGCGTGCGTGAAAGAGTAACAAACATCCATCCATACTTACAAACTTTCGCGTTTATAATAATAGTAGGATTTAAATAAATATTTTGTAAATAAATAAAATAAATAAACCTAATGCTTATTATTATGTCAGTTGTAGTATCATTAACTTTTATCTATCTTCAGGTAACAGAAAACGAGATAAACAAGATAGACCGCAAGAAGTCTAACCTAACATCCCGAATCACCAAACAAACTGTCAGCGGCAACACATTCTATTTCCAAGAAGGCAAGCTGATTGAGGAGGTTAAACAGGAACAGGCTGTCTTCAATGACTTTGAGGTATACATCATTATCATCATCATTATTTGCCCATATTACTCCGTTGTTTCTCTTTATTAACTACGTATCATATCCTTTAGAGAAATCCGACAGAGAACTAAAGTTATTGACATATGTCAAAGAATTTGCTCTTTAAAGGTCAATAATGTCAAAGAATTTGCTCTTTAAGGGCGCATACAACCTCAACTCTGTGCGAAAAGGCTAGACATATGATTTTGCGTTCACAAGAGCGGGACAGGGCATTGCAACGCAAGTCCAAAAATCACCAAAAATCAAGTTTTAGCTCTATTATCTATTAATTAGGACATTATTTGAAAAAACCGAAACATATAACAATTTTATTATACTTAATTCTATTACCACGCTTATTGTCAAGATCTGAACTTCTGTATTTATTAAGAAATTTAGGTTTTAGTAAAAATTTAGAGGTAACTTTGCGATTTTTAGGGTTTTGCCATCGGTTGCAAAACCCTTATGAAATCGCTTTGGGTCTGTTTTGTGTTTTAAATCCTTAATATCTCAGAAACTACAGCTATTGACTTGAAATTTGAAATAATAATACATTTTGTGCGCCCGCACATATTTATAGAAAAATAAATGAAAATAAATGAAAAATCAAAATGAAGATTTTCCATACAAATTTTGAAATCGAAATTTTAAATGGAACGTACAAAGTCAAAAGTGGTATCAAATGAAAGGTACACGTTTGTAGATTTCAAAATATTTTTTGAAATTTTGGTAGGTTTTATACTTTTTAAAATATTTCGAAAAAGGTCAAAAAAATGACCGTTTCCCCCCCCCTATCTCCGAAGATTGCAGAGCGATCGACATGATTATGTACCAAGTGTTTGTAGATATGGATCTATATTTTACAGGAAAAATATAGAGAAGTCTGTAAAAATAACAGTTTTTGAAATATGGTCAAAAAAGGGCGGAAAAAATTTCTGAAGGGCTGACTACCCCACCGAGTTGGGTATCAAATGAAAGGTATTGGCTTGTAAAATCCAATACAGTTTTTGAAATTTCGACAGATTTTACACTATTTGATATATTTTGAAAAAGGTCGAAAAATTGACCGGTACCCCCCCCCCCCCCCCTATCTCCGAAGATTGCAGAGCGATCGATGTGATATGTAACAAGTGTTTGTAGATATCAATCTATATTTTACAGGAAAAATATAGAGAAGTCTGTAAAAATAATACTTTTTGAAATAAGGTCAAAAAAGGGCGGGAAAATTTTCTAAAGGGGTGACTACCCCACCGAGTTGGGTATCAAATGAAAGGTATTGGTTTGTCATTTCAATACAGTTTTTGAAATTTCGGTAAATTTTATAATTTTCGAAATATTTTGAAAAAGGTCAATAAAATTACCATTCCGGAGATAAGGGGGGGCCTTATCTCCGAAGATTGCAGAGTGATTGATGTAAAATGTACAAAGCGTTTGTAGATATAGATCTATATTTTACAGGAAAAATATAGAGAAGTCTGTAAATATAATACTTTTTGAAATATGGTCAAAAAACTAATTTTCATACAATGGGGGCTATTTCATTGAGAGTAATATCAAATCAAAGGTATGGATTTCAACAATTCAAAACAGGTTTTGAAAATCGTCTAAGTTTCATACTTAGTGAAATAGGTTGAAAAAAGCCGAAAAAAAATTGTAGGTACCAACCCACTTACCTACCCACTAATCTCTGTAGTAACTGTAATAGGAGTTCCACAGCGCACCAAAACCGTTGTTCTCAAAATTTTTGAGAAGAGATAGGTATGTATCCTAGATAATCCACACAGTATCATTTACCCACAAGCTAAGCAAAGCTTGTGTTATTGGTATTACTACGATAGCTGTTATACTTAATAAAGTATAAGTATCACATTAGATGATTTATTTTTGTGTACTGAAAAGGACTAGAACACCCGAACAAATAATCTGAAGATCCTACAAATATTAGTCCCGAGGCAGGAATCAAACCTCCACCTCCTGCGTTGTAAGCCCACCGCGCCAAGAGGTTGTCATATACGTACCTACCTAAACGACAAAAGTTCAAAACCCTCGGCGCGCGAGTTACACTCGCACTTGTCGTACTTGTTTTCTATCGAGTAAATTTTACGGAATCGTGTTTTCGAAACATATGATCGATAGATTAAGTCCTGAACTTTACCATATATCAATTTCAAAGTTAAATTCATTGTAGTTTAGACGATATGGACATCCGGCGGAGTTGAAAATTAGCAGTTTGAGGTGGTATACACCCTTAAAGGTCATCATCATTATTATTTGCCCATATTACTCAGCTGTTTCTATGAAGGATAGGATTTGCAATGAATACATACGAGAGAGAAATAATGTTATCGACATAGCTCGTATTAGCTAGCTGAAGTGGCAGTGTCGCGGCTATATAACCGACAACCGCTGGGGTAAACGTGTTCTTGAGTGGAGACCGCGGCTCAGCAAATGTAGTGTAGGGCGCCCGCCGGTCGGGTGGCATGACGATCTGCGAAAGACTGCTGAAAATGCGTCAAGTTGAAGACAGGGCGCTATGGCGCTCATTAGAGGAGGCCTATATCTAGCAGTAGACTAACATGGGCAGATGATGAATGAATGAAGTAATTGTAAAGGACTTGGGCTGAAAATGATGATGCTGATTACTCCGCTGATGATTCAGATTCAGATTCAATAACTTTATTTCTTTAGGCTTACAAAACAAGCACTTAGACAAGTCAAATTTCATACAGATAATTATTATAAAATAAGAAATAATTCGTTATTGATTTCTCTTCACTTCAATTTTTTTGTCCACTAGTGGAAGAAGTGAAAAAGAAACCACTAGTACATTCATATATAACTTATGTGTCTAATACAATTTTTGTTTTGCCTATCTAAATCTAGCTTAATATGATTTAGATACATGTCAATAGTTATTTAAATTGGCACCAAAAACTAAGCACAACGTTCAGTTTGTTACATACTATTGTTGGTGTGGAATGAAGCGACATCTGGCCAAGCATTAGTATCATTAACATAATCATCTATCGAGTAAAATGCTTTCTTAATATGGTGGATGGTTATAGGCATCCCCTAATGAGACCCATAGCGCCGCGCCGTGTCTTTCACTCCTCACCAACCTCATTTATTTGTATGTACATACATTATTTAGTCAAATCACTGATGGAAATTAATATTTTCTAATTCAAAGTTATTTCCTTTAGACCTCGCACGTCGTAAAATACAAATTACATGAGTAATGCTGGAAAATAAACATAGATTTTTTTGTTAATTTCAATCTTTTGTAGTGATGAAGTGAACAAGAAACCTTTAACTTGTTAGTTTGTTAATTTTCGAGTTGGAGCAAAATTCATCTCAAACCTTGTTAAAATCTATCTTTACTACATACAAATTTTCTGTCTAAATGTAATGTCAGAAATCGCCTATTAAAATACTGATTAAAAGTAGATATTCTGATATTACAGCCAGAAAAAAAATATGTATCTTTTGTATTCATTTAAATTTCTAATTGAAAGGTAACCGTGGATATAAAGCAAGAGTATGTTCCCCCCGTGGACAATGGAGAGCTGCCGGGGACCACTAGTGATGATGAGCCGCTATCAAATCAAAAGGCGGTAAGTGCTAAATTTTAATATTTGATATTTATTTATTCTATGCTACATGCGTCGACACACTTGCGCCCTCATATCTTCCAAGAACATCCGTGAGGGCTGGTGTGGTGGCAGACGCAATTATGCAAGTCTCAGTCTTGGAGTTGAGACCGTGGGGTACCTCCAGGTTTTTATAAAAATATCGGAGCGTCTGGTCGACACGTCATGTGACCCGAGATCCAGTATCAGGCAGTATCGAGTAACAAATACAAATATTTATTTAAGTAAACTTAAACTGTATAATGTAGGTATATTACATTGCATGGATTTGGAACCCTTTTCTAGCTATGTAGATACCTATGTTAGAGGTTGGAGGGTTCCGCTCTTCCGTAATATACAGTAACGACCTTAAAGAACAATTCACACAATATGAGGTTACAATAAGGTACCTAGGTACGCTATATGTGATACTTTAATTTATCAATATTAAAGTCTAATCTATGTGTTTGGTTTGTTTCTAGGCAAAACCAGTAGAACCTAAAGAGAAGAAAAAGAGAGAAAAGAAAAGGGGTAGAAAGAAGAAGGAATCTCCAGAATTAAAAAGCGATAATGAAGACCATGAGTTTCTGGAAGGCGTGGTAAGTTGTAGTTTAAAATAAATGATGTATGTTATTTTTTACCAGAATATGCTATGTATGATGTAGAAATGCAATAAATGTTACCTACTGGAAAAGTAAGTTATAGAACAACTAATTATGTGGGGATTATGGGCAATAGCCCCCAAATGATGAGTAATGCCTTCTATGGCGCTCATTAGGGGAGGCCTATGTCCAGCAGTGGACTATCATAGGCTGTTGATGATGATGAATTATGTATAATAATAATTACACATAACTAGTTTTACCAAATTAACCAAACACCAATCTTATGTAGGTGTCTAGATACATTAAAATAATATATTATTTTTGGGAAGTTTTTATTAAAGGTGCGAGATAATCTGTAATTTATTTGGTGTGAAATCCTACGCCTATTTATAAACGCGTTGAAAATATTTGTAAGTATGGATGTTAGTTACTTTTTCATGCAAAAACTACTAAACAGATTTTTATGAAACTTGGTATAAAAATAGTTTATGATTATGACCTGTAATAACATTATGGGGGATCGGGAGTTACGCGAGTGAAACCGCGGGCACCCAGCTAGTAAAGAATGAGCTATCTGTAGATTGGCAACAGCCTTCAGTTAGCTCAATTGTTTCCACTGTAAATACTAGTTGTATCTCGGTTATTTATTTATATTTTTTCTTGTATTGTATTAATAAAGCTAAAATTTGTCTATTTATTTCTTTTCAGATAGACCAACAAGAGGACGGCCATGTATTACAATTAGCAGACATTGTAAGTTATAAAAGCGTTTATTCATTACTAGCGACCCCCCCCCCCCCCGGCTTTGCACTTGTGTATGTTATACATATAAACCTTCCTCTTGAATCACTCTGTCTATTAAAAAAATCGCATCAAAATCTTTTGCGCACTTTTAGAGATCTAAGCATAGCGTTTTATACTATGTAGTGATGGATTGGTAACACAAAAGAGTTGCTAAAAAAAAATTCGAATCGATCCCATTTTTATTTATTTAATTAAAATGGTTATTAAAACCAATTACATTAATTAAAAAAATAATAATATGTATTTACTTACAAATAGGAATACTAATAATCTAATACACACAAAGAAACATAAATTAATCATGACATTACAGAATAAAAGACTCTTAATAATTTAGTCCAGTTATCAGCGAACATAGTTCGTCATAATTATTCAATCCAAACAAACAATCAAATCTTTACTCATTATAATAATATAGATAAACATTATTATATCTTTCAGATAGACGGACAAGACGACGAAGAGGCTGAAATCGATATAAAAGTAGAAGCGGAAGTAGAAATGGAAGGAGCTCGCAAGGGCAGTCGACTCAGGAGTGCAGTGTCAGGGCGACGGACCAAGAACACTGGGGGGGTTATGATAGATGACTTCTGTCTGGAGGATTACGTCACTGTGATACGGCTTACGGTATGTGTAACACAAGCACTGATGCTTAGCTTAGGGCTAGATGTTGTTGGCAGTCGACTCAGGAGTGCAGTGTCAGGGCGACGGACCAAGAACACGGGGGGGTTATGATAGATGACTTCTGTCTGGAGGATTACGTCACTGTGATACGGCTTACGGTATGTGTAACACAAGCACTGATGCTTAGCTTAGGGCTAGATGATGTTGGCAGTACACTCAGGAGTGCAGTGTCAGGGCGACGGACTAAGAACACAGGGGGGTTATGATAGATGACTTCTGTCTGGAGGATTATGTCACTGTCATACGGCATGCGTTATGTGTAACACAAGCACTGATGCTTAGCTTAGGGCTAGATGTTGTTGGCAGTCGACTCAGGAGTGCAGTGTCAGGGCGACGGACCAAGAACACTGGGGGGGTTATGATAGATGACTTCTGTCTGGAGGATTACGTCACTGTGATACGGCTTACGGTATGTGTAACACAAGCACTGATGCTTAGCTTAGGGCTAGATGATGTTGGCAGTAGACTCAGGAGTGCAGTGTCAGGGCGACGGACTAAGAACACAGGGGGGGTTATGATAGATGACTTCTGTCTGGAGGATTACGTCACTGTGATACGGCTTACGGTATGTGTAACACAAGCACTGATGCTTAGCTTAGGGCTAGATGATGTTGGCAGTAGACTCAGGAGTGCAGTGTCAGGGCGACGGACTAAGAACACAGGGGGGGTTATGATAGATGACTTCTGTCTGGAGGATTATGTCACTGTCATACGGCATGCGGTATGTGTAACACAAGCTCTGTAGTGCAGTGCCGGGCTAGATGATGCTGGCAGTCGACTCAGGAGGGCAGTGTCAGGGCGACGGACTAAGAACACTGGGGGGGTTATGATAGATGACTTCTGTCTGGAGGATTATGTCACTGTGATACGGCTTACGGTATGTATAACACAAGCTCTGATGCATAGCTTAGGGGTAGATGATGGTGTGTGAATAATATTTTAGAAGAAGTTTAATTTATAGCCTAAGTCCTAATAATCTTATTTGACTTGTAAAATGTTATAGATATTAGAATTTTAATTGGGAAACATATAGTTAAAACATACAAATTAAACGAAATCTATTAAATTACCTGACCAAACATTTAAATTGAAAAAAATTTAATTTTTCATGCAGATCCCTAACTTTTTTGAAAATATTCTATTGCCTACATATGTTGATCAGGAAAAATTTAGTATTCAAATGGTGACAGGTCTTTTCAAATCAGTCCAGTAGATTCGTAGCCTATTCAATTCAAACAAATAATAAAATCTTTCCTCTTTAATATTAGTATAAACAAAGCAACAATAAATGATAATAATAATTTTAGTTGGAGGAGCAGATAGGAGAGATAACGCTATAACCTATGTTCATCAGGAAATATTTAGGATTGTAATGGTTATAGGATATTTCAAATCTGTCCAGTAGTTTCGGAGACTATTCAATTCAAACAAAGAATGAAATCTTTCCTCTTTATAATATTAGTATAGACAAAGCGACGACCTCTGTGGTGCGGTAGGCGAAGATCCGCCTGCGACGCAGGAGGTTGCGGGTTCGATTCCTGCCTCGGGCCAAATATTTGTATGATCTGCAGATATTTGTTCAGGGACTTCTGGTCGTTTTTTATGTATAATAAAAAATATCTATAAATGTAATAATACTGTATTATGTATATCAGTGATCTAGTACCCATAACACAAGCTCTCTTTAGTTTGGGGCTAGATGATGATGTGTGGATTGTCCGGCATTATTTATTTATTATTTAAAGCGACAATAAATGATAATAATAATTTCAGCTGGAGGAGCAGATAGAAGAGATAAAGCAGCGAGCGACGAGCGACAACTACAAGAACGCAGCCTTCCGCTGCAACCTCTGCTTTAAGGGGTTCATAGACGCCAATGCGTGGAAACACCACGTCGGGAAGCATGATCCGGTGAGAACCAAGCATATTTACGATCAGAACAGGCCTATCGTAAGAAGCGACTAAGGGAAACACACTGGGGGGCGGGCAGCAGCGCCCTCTGCAGAACAACTCCACCGAACTGCGATCTCCAACCCATCAATGGCAATGCATGCCCAGCGTGATCATGGGGAAAATGATAAATAATGCCATCTATGGCGCATATTAGGGGAGGCCTATGTCCAGCACTGGACTATTATATGCTGATGATGCTAACGATTATGGGCCGTTGTCAATGTCAATCATGACAATGACAATTCCGACGCCATGTGAATATCTATCTATGTCTTCATATATTATTATGTATATCAGTCATCTAGAATCAACCCATAACTCAAGCTCAGCTTACCTTGGGGCTAGGTAGATAGATCGAACTACATTTGTCACATCAGACACACACATACAAAATACAATAACGTTTAATTAAACACTAACTAATGAACAAAAAAAATACAATTCACTATTATAAACAATCTATACCAATATGTAATTAAAATCTACGTAAAATCTACACACACATAGGTATGCTGCAGAGCGTCAAAAAGGCTCAGCGTGATATTTCAAGATGATGCTGTATGGATTGTCCTGCATTATATCTTTATTTATATGCCTATGAGAAATAAATGAAACTAAATTGTGCTATATCCATCGAATAAAGGTGTACATATGTAAAAGCCCCGTCTTCCCCAGAGCGCTGGCGACGTGGAATGTCCCGTGTGCAAGTTCCGATTCCCGTCGCGCCGAGCGCTGCAGAAACACGCCGTCAACCACGAAAAGAAATACGCCTGCACATCCTGCAAATATGTATCCAAGACTACGTTAGTATGATCATTGATGACTCTATGCTAATTGATAGCTATAGTGTCCAGCAAATATGTATCCAAGACTTCGTTAGTATTATGATTGATGAATCTATGCTAATTGATAGCTATCGTGTCCTGCAAATATGTATCCAAAACTACGTTAGTATGATCATTGATGACTCTATGCTAATTGATAGCTATCGTGTCCAGCAAATATGTATCCAAGACTTCGTTAGTATTATGATTGATGAATCTATGCTAATTGATAGCTATCGTGTCCAGCAAATATGTATCCAAGACTTCGTTAGTATTATGATTGATGAATCTATGCTAATTGATAGCTATCGTGTCCAGCAAATATGTATCCAAGACTTCGTTAGTATTATGATTGATGAATCTATGCTAATTGATAGCTATCGTGTCCTGCAAATATGTAATTGATATCTATCAGTCATCATTGATGTCTCTTTACTAATTGATAGTTATCAGTCATCGTTGATGACTCTATACTAATTGATAGCTATCAGTCATCACATCATTGATGACTCTATACTAATTGATAGCTATCGTGGAAATAATGGAAATTATAACTCTTACGTTTATGGTTCGTAACTGATTTATTTAATATTAGCGGTCCACCGCGGCCTTCGCATGGGTATTTAACAAAAAATAATTCTTCATGCGGAACCCTAATTTTTTTGAAAATATTCTATGCCGTTATACGTATATGTTCATTAGTAAAAATTTCCGATTCGAATGGTGAAAGAACTTTTCAAATCGGTCCAGATGTTTCGGAGCCTATTTAATTCAAACAAACAAATCTTTCCTCTTTATAATAATAGTATAGATTTCGATTTGAGATCCATCCTTCAGCACATATTTCTTACAAATATATCTGAAACTCAACGCAAAGCAAGTGAGTTTTAGTTATTTGTCTAATGATTTGTTTACAAACATTGTACATCGACTTTGGTTATTGTATAGGTGGGATAGCATGCTGTCGCGCTGGTCAATCACATCAATCTCGTTCTTTACTTACTCGACTTATACCTTATTTTTGCAGAACTCAAGCAAAACAACATCAGCGATGGCATAAAGGAGTGACATACACTTGCGAGTACTGTGACGAAGTTTCCAAGTAAGTGCGACATTAAATAGTTTAGATGTGACTAAAACTAGCGCATCGGGGATGTTCGCGGATGCGCATGTCGACGGGTTCCACGCAATCATGCGCAAACGCGTCGCATCCCTGGTGGGCCGCATGCGCCGCAGCTCCAACGGCCTCCTGGCCGCCATAGCGCAGGACCTCCAATCCAGCATCTTGGGCCACTGGATGATGTTGCTGAAACCAGTATCATCGCTGGTGGCTCAATGATCTGCTTAGCCCACAACCTCCTTTATTTTTTATTTGTAGTATTTAGGTAATTTCTTAATTGTAATTGTAATTAGTAATTTTTAATTTGCTTGTAATAATTGTGATTTTCTATGGATTTTTTGTCCCGAAATAAATGATTTATTATTATAAAATCTTTACAGCCGTTCTTATGTTATCAAATATTTAGTATATTGCATCCCTATTTACCTTTGCTTTCCAGAGGAATATGTTCATAAATGCTGTCAAAATATCGGTATATAATGATTATATAAGACCAGTACAACACGAAATATTTACTTCAATAAGCTGCAGTCGTTAGAAACCAGTAAATTTTTCGCCTAGATGTACATTGTTGTATTGAATATTTCACTTTGTATATGTAACAAATAGACATTACATAATGACAAGTCTAATACGAAATATTTACCTTATTAAGCTGAAATCGTAAGGAACCAGTAATTTTTTTGACTATAAGTACATTGTTGTATCGACTATTCCTCTTTGTTTACGTAACAAATAGACATTACACATGACAAGTACAACACGTAACATCTACCTTAACCATTAGGAACCAGTGACTTTTTCAACTATTCCAGTTATGACAAGTATAATACGAGATATTCTCCTTAACCATTAGGAACCAGTCATTTATTTTACTATTCCAGTTAGTTTTTTCGGCTATTCCATTTCGTTTACGTAACAGTATTCCGTTCCAGTAAATGGACGGTATAGACTATTCCTCTTTGTTTACGTAACAAATAGACATTACACATGACAAGTACTACACGTAACATCTACCTTAACCATTAGGAACCAGTGATTTATTTTACTATTCCAGTTACTTTTTTCGGCTATTCCATTTCGTTTACGTAACAGTATTCCGTTCCAGTAAATGGACGTCGTACCTGTCCCACGTGCGCATGAAGCATCCCTCGGCGTTCGTATGCGCGGTCTGCGGGTACTCGTTTGTCAGTCAGCTCGGGCTCAACATGCATCGCGCCATGATGCACAAGAATATCAGCGAGAAGGTAATTTATCTACAACTAGCTGTCCGCCCCGGCTTCGCACGGGAATTAAACAAAAATTTCAGAAATTATACACACTAACACGATGGGTTTCACAGTTTTCATACGGCTCCCTTACTTTTTTTAACAGCATTGAAGTTTTTGACATTGACTCGACACTCCATAACTGACACTGGCCGTAGAGAAAAAGCAAGCACCGAGCGCTATATTCAACCTCTTTTTCTATTATGACGCGATAGAGACACAAAAATAGGTTGAATATACAGCGCACGGTTCAATTATTGAATTTTTCATGTGGATCCCTAACTTTTTTGAAAATATTATATAGCCTATGTTCATCACGGAAAACTTAGGATTCTAATGGTGAAAGAATTTTTCAAATTGGTCCAGTAGTTTCGGAGCCTATTCAATTCAAACAAACATACAAACAAACAAACAATCAAATCTTTCCTCTTTATAATATTAGTATAGATAAGCCCTTGTCTTATTGAAAGAAAGAAATAAATAGTTAAGAATATCAACGAGAAGGTACACTTCAATCTATAACATTCAGATGACAACCAGGGTCTTTAATCACTATTGCCAATCACAACGCGTTTCACAGATATGACAAGACAGCGGCGTGGAATCGAACAAAATCGTATAATTAGATAACATTGTGACGTCACACGGTTTGGCCAAGGAATCTCCTATTTCATCTATACTAATATTATAAAGAAGAAAGATTTGATTGTTTGTTTGTTTGTATGTTTGTTTGTTTGTTTGAATTGAATAGGCTCTGAAACTACTGGACCGAGTTAAAAAATTCTTTCACCATTAGAATCCTTAATTTTCCGTGATGAACATAGGCTATATAATATTTTCAAAAAAGTTAGGGATCCGCATGAAAAATTCAATAATTGAACCGTGGGCTGTATATTCAACCTCTTTTTCTATTATGGCGCGTCAGAATAGAAAAAGAGGTTGTATAGCGCACAATGCTTGCTTTTTCTCTACGGCCAGTGTCAGTTTTGGAATGTCGAGTCAATGTCAAAAACCCCAATGCGGTTAAAAAAAGTACCTAAAGATCCGTATGAAAACTGTGAAACCCATCGTTTTAGTGTGTATAATTTCTGAAATTTTTGTTTAATACCCGTGCGAAGCCGGGGCGGGCCGCTAGTAGAGAATAAAGGTCCAGTTTGACTAGACTTCTTCGTACTACAAGCCCTTGCTGTTATTGAGTTTTATAAAGAAAGAAATAGTAAAGAATATCAACGAGAAGGTTAATTTATCTACAACATTAATATACAACCAGTTTAATACAAGCCCTTGCTCTTATGAGAGCCTGCGACGCAGTTGCGGGGTCGATTCCCACAGGACAAATGTTTGTTACGATCTGCAGATATTTTTTCACTGTTTTCTGGTCGTATTATATGTATATATTTATCTATCTATCTATGTAATATATTGTTTTAAGTATATCAGTATTCTAGTACCCATAACACAAGCTCTGCTTAGCTTTGAGCTAGATTATGCTGTCGATTATCCATCCAGCATTGTTTAGTTATTTTATGTGTTATTTTGAAATTTTATACAGGAACACACAGACGAATTGTTTAATTATTTTATATGTTTTATTGAAACTTTATACAGGAGAACACAGAAGAGACACAGAGCGGTCAGTACTGCAAGGAGTGTGACCTTCATTTCCTGACGACGGAGGCTTACAACCGGCACAGCATCACCTCGGTCAACCACCGCGACGATATCAGGTCAGACCAATACCGCTATACCCAAGCCATCATCATCAGCCTATGTTAGTCCACCGCTGGACATAGGCGTCCTCTAATGAGCGCCATAGCGCCCTGTCTTTTTCGAAAGTAACCTATAAATTCTATATAATGTATATAAATTTAATATATTGTACTCCACCTATCTTATTTATTGTATACCTAAGTTTACTTTATTTTCTGTTTGTTTTTTACTGTCTATGTTTTTGAACAAAATAATTATCTAACTATCTATCTACATTCTAGGTCGTTTTCTATGTATAATAAAAAAAATATCAATATGTAATAAATAATGCTGTATTATGTATATCAGTCATCTAATACCCATAACACAAGCTCTGCTTAGCTTAGGGCTAGATGATGCTGTGTGGATTGTCCGGCATTATTTATTTATATTTATTTTATGTAACAATATTGTATTATGTATGTCAGTCATCTAATACCCATAACACAAGCTCTGCTTAGCTTAGGGCTAGATGATGCTGTGTGGATTGTCCGGCATTATTTATTTATAGTTATATGTATTTTATGTAATAATATTGTATTATGTATATCAGTCATCTAATACCCATAATACAAGCTCTGCTTAGCTTGGCTAGATGAAGCTGTGTGGATATTCTCTATTTATTTATTCTCTTACAGGACCAGTTGTCGCGTATGCGGAATATCAATCTCAGACCCTGAAGAGATGCGGATACACCACCGGCGCGAGCACGCCAGGAAGCGACCCAAGAATTACGGCAAGAAGCAAACTGATCACCACTGGCCGATCAAGTGCGAACAGGTATGTTGCTATTTCAGTTTTAATAACTTTATTTCTTTAGGCTTACAAAACAAGCACTAGACAAGTTAAACAGCAATCCAACGGCTGGGGAAAGATATCCTTGGCTGAGTTTATTTTCAGGGCTACTAAGGGGAAGTCTGAAACTGTGAGAGTTATCGAATACCCAAGCTGGTCATTTGACCTTCTGGTCAAACAGGACCAGCAGCTTTATTATCTAACTTGAAATCCATTACCAGTGAACTTCAAACCAGTTGTAGACCCAGTCAGAATGTTGTCGGTATTGTCTAAGGTATTCAACTGGTCTATGGTTTCAGCTATTTACACAATACGAAAGTGACAATCGACGTTAGGTTTGAAATGCCAAACTGAAGCCGATAACGATTACCAGTTGAGTTAGACAATAGAGCAACTTGGGTGTTCTCACCCTGAACTAATATTTGCTGAGCGTACAAATATTTGTGCCGAAACGGGATTGTAACCCGCTCCCGCGTCGCAGGCTGGCCGTCACCCACCGCGCCTCAAAGGTTGTCACCCTATACATTTACATATTTTTACACATTTATTACACCCTATAAATAATGTTGTGTTCGTAATAAATATTTGAGTATTTCGTACATCCCCAGTGTCCCTTGGAAATTCAAAGCGCGCGAGAGTACTGGAACCACTTCCGGCGCTCGCACCCGGACAAAAACTACCCAATCAAGAGGGACCACGTTTGTGATATCTGCGGGAAGAGCTTTAGGGTAAGTTCCTTTCATTATACATATATGTCCAAGAGTCCTGTAAGGTCTAAAGGAAATAAAGCACTTTGATTTTTTGATTGATAACTAGAGAGGTTTGTTAGTAGGAACAGACTGATTCATTATGAATGTAAGCGGGTTAATGGTCGAACCTATTTTGTGTTGGAAGAACACCAAAGTTTCATCCCTTAAGGGTGTATACAACCTCAAACTGCTAATTTTCAACTCCGCCGGATGTCCATATCGTCTAAACTACTTCTGAACTTCTGTATTTATTGAGAAATTTAGGTTTTAGTAAAAATTTAGAGGTAACTTTGCGATTTTTTTCTATCGAGAAAATTTTATGGAATCGTGTTTCCGAAACATATGATCGATAGATTAAGTCCTGGACTTTACCATATATCAATTTCAAAGTTAAATATTCAGTAGTTTAGACGATATGGACATCCGGCGGAGATATTTAACTAATTTATATTAATTTATTTTTTTAGTCCTAAAATCACCTAAAACTTGATTTTTGGTGATTTTAGGACTTGCGTTGCAATGCCCTGTCCCGCTCTTATGAACGCAAAATCATATGTCTAGCCTTTTCGCACAGAGTTGAGGTTGTATGCGCCCTTAACGAGGAATATAAATATTGCTGGATAATCTTCACATCAATATCTAGCGCCAAGCAGAGCTTGTGTAATTACATTCTCTTAGTTTAAAATATCGGTCAGTAGCTGCTTCGTTTATTTAACAAAAATTATAAATATTTACACATACACGTTCAATAATGTAACATTATTGAAGTTCATACGGATCCCTAACTTTTTTGAAAATATTGTATCATCTATTTTCATTCATATGTATTCTTATAGTGAAAGAATATTATTAATAGTTATAGGAGCCTATTCAATTCAAACAAACGAATTCCTCTTTGTAATATTAGTATAGAAAACTACAAACTCGAGTGAAATGGTTATAAGAATGCCGAGGCAATATCAAATTTCATTTATTTATTAGATTTGAATTAGTTACGAAAACTTATTTATTATCTGTTGTAGGGTACATTAACTTAGCCAATAAAATCTAACATTTAGTACTATTTGTTATTTTGTTAGTCCTAAATTAGTTAGTTATTAAGCCTGGTGCGTCCCACTGCTGGCCAAAGGCCCCTCCCCTCCCCTCAAAATTATCTTGAATAAATTATTTTATTTATTGTTTCAGGGTAACGCCTTCCTAACATACCACAAGCGAACCCATACAAGCGAGCGCAAGTACTCGTGCTCAGAATGCGGGAAGTCATTCTTCAACCGCACCAATCTCAACATGCACATGAAAACGCACTCCGACAAGCGGCCCTACCCCTGCGAATTGTGTTTCAAGGCGTTCAAGTGTAAGGGTGCGCTGGACAGACATAACAGGGTAAGTTGGAACAATTATATTCATATTCATTTATTTACAGACATAACGGTAAGTTGGAACAATCATATTCATTTATTTACAGACATAACAGGGTAAGTTGGAACAATCATACTCATATTCATTTATTTATTTATTGCAAACATATACATTATAACATAGTTTTCGCTTAGGTGGTAGTTAGCTTAGAAGTAAGTATATGTACCCTGTAAGGGCGCAGCAATAAATATTTTTAAATTTTAATGATAACTAAGTAGGAAATAACAATAACAACAATAATCAATTTATAGAAAGAACTGGGGCCATGCAGTTATTTTAAGGTGCAAGTATATATTATGATTTAGTTTTATCATTTAAAAATTCGTCAACGGAATAGTAACATCTACATAGAATAAAGTATTCCTTTAGTTGATTACGAAAACCCGAATGAGTTTTAATATATTTTGTCATTGGGTAGTACCAACCAAGCAGTCTCTTCTCCTGTCAAGAGGAGCACGTATTTTTAATAATTTACCCCATAAGATAAAAGAATGTGATAGCATTAATATATATAAAAATATGCTGAAAGGTGAAAGCACATGTCTACTCAATAGATTTATATAACTACTTTATTAAAAAACGTATAAATAAAATATAATCAGTCATCAATCATCATCATTATACCTTTAGTTAAGCATCAGTGCCCAGGAGTTATTTAATTAGTTAAATTTAGATTAAGTACATAATTACTGTTTAGATTTATCTCATTTAAATTGAACTGTAAAGCTTTTATGAGATATAAAGTTCTTATAACCTAAGCAGTCAATAAAAGTTGATACCGCAATAAGCGTCTCAAAATGACTCGATGGAAAACATAAGAGTACACGCCGTGTGGTGCCGGCATAGAATTTCATCACTCCCATTCTTCCCGTGGGTGTCGTAAGAGGCGACTAAGGGAAACACCTGGGGGCGGGCGGCAGCGCCCTCTGCAGAACAACTCTACCGCACTGCGATCCCCAACCCGCATGCCCAGCGTAGGGATTATAGGCAATAACCCCCAAATGATAAAAAATGCCATTTATGGCGCTCATAAGGAGATGCCTATGTCCAGCTGTGGAGTATAATAGGCTGATGTTGGGCAATAAAACAGCATAAATCTCCAACGTTATAATTAACAGAAACCTATCCTTCCAGAGCCACACCGGAGAAAAGCCGTACGAATGCGAAATCTGCGGCAAAGGGTTCGGCCAGTCGAACAGTCGCAAGCTCCACGTACGCACCGTGCACCTGAAACAGCCCGCGCCCTACGTCAGCCGCACGAGAGAGCGCCGCAAGGGGACCCAGGCGACTGTATTCTTCCCGCAAACACATCAAGTCTGACCAGCAACCATAAAAAACGGATGTACTAAATTTTTCCGGAACACTTCCGGTTTTATATCCCGGGCTGTACTAAACTTGCCCGGAACACTCTCGGTTTTCTATCGCGGAGCTGTGGTGAAAACGTATGCACATAGAGGTGTGCAGAGGCATCAAATATTAACCACTCATTTTATTATTGTAAACTCGTCTCCATCCTATGACTATGAAATCTGCGGCAAAGGGTTCGGCCAGTCGAACAGTCGCAAGCTCCACGTACGTACCGTGCACCTGAAACAGCCCGCGTACAATCTGGAAATATCCCGACCGCAGATCGCAGGTGGTCATGAAGCTGCTATTCTTCGCTGCGTGTAGGACATCCTCGATGCGTAGGAACGGATAGCGGTCGGGCTCGGTAACAGCGTCTAGCTTTCTGTAGTCTACACAGAGCCGGACTCCCCCGTCTTTCTTCGTCACGAGTACCATGTTTGCTGAACATTTCCGGCTCTGTGTAGACCAAGGCGAGTCGCACTCCTCTTTCACGTCGTCATCCAATAGTTTCTGTAACTCTTGATCCAAGATAGCTTTCTTTCTGGGAGACATCCGGTAGGGGGGGCAAGCAATCGGTTCCTGTTTCTCGTCTACTTTCAACCGATGGGTAGCGTACTCTGTTGGTGGTCCTTCCTTCGAAAAGCGATCGGCTCGCTTCACCAAAAGGGCGTTCAGTTGTGTTCGCTGGTCAGAACTTAGGTTGCTGCCCTCATCGTCTCGCAACATCAGATCGGATATGTCCGCCTTCATCAGCCCCATATGGCTACCGACGGGTAGTTGGAAGTGCGTTATGAACGGGTGCCATATTTCAGGCACTTCGTTAACGCTCCAAACGCTTCGCGGCAAATCCAACCTAATACCTGCATTGACAATAAAATCTCTACCAAGTAAGGTTCGCGTATTCGCTTCTGGCAACACTAAAAACTTGGTAGGTACGGAACGGCCTACTAAGGTAACAGGAAGCACTCGTAAAGTCTACGTTTGCTCCTAGAAGCAAGCTGTATAGCATAGGGCCGGCGATACAATGGGTAGCCCCAGTATCTAAGATGGTTACACCTATATGGCCTACTACCTCTATCTTAACGAGGGGACGCGAATCATATATCGTTCTCTTGCATGTGCGCGATACAAAAATCTGAATTACTTGTGCTAGGTGCACTCGTGTCAGAGGCACTCTTACTTGACGCGTTTCTACATTTTTTGCACATATTTTTTTTTTTTGAAAGTTCTACTGAAAAATATGGTGTAGGTAAGGTTGAAAACTTACTCAAATTAATTTAAATATAATATGAAAACCATGCATAATATTATTAATTTTCAACATCATGCACACTTGCATTCACTTGGAACGCACTACTCTTGGCTGACCACATCCGTAACAATAACAACGTATTTGCGCGCCGCCGCCGCCGGCGCCGTTGCTGTTATTCGATTTAGGACTATCTACTACTTTGTTAGAATCTTTTTTCTCGACACGGCGGCAATTCTCAGTCGTGTAGCCAAAGAGTTTACAGTAGTTGCATTTGGGTCGGACACGTTTCAAACCCTCGTCGCCGCCGTCGTTACTCTTACGAAAGTTGCGCGAATCCTGTTTAGCGCTACTTTGGCGGTTATCGCGTTTCGCGAAAACTTTGCTACTATCAATTTTCGCGCAATCGGTACGGAGGTTGGAGTTCACGTTGTTAGTACTTTTTAGGTCACTTACCGCCGCCAAAGATTCTTCTACTACCCTGGCCTTCGCTAGCAGTTGCTCGAGCCCGTCTACAGCATCGCGAGACACACGCTTTCGTATTCGGCGGTCCAGGAGACCTTACACCATATCTAACTGAATTACCTACATTTGGCACATCATATGATAATTTAGCCAACAAGGCGCGCACTTTACTTCCACACATCGGCCCGTTGTTATTTTGTTCACACGCGATTTCTCGAAAGATTTTATAAGCCGGTCGCGGCACACCATTAATTCCACACCACAACGTACGGACGCCTTGCTCCATGCCACCAGACGGCAGCCTCGCCGACCAGCAGTGGAAATCCTCGTACCGCTGCTTGTCGCCTATGTTTATGCACTCCCTGCACACCTCGATCTGTTCACTTCCACTTTGCGTGATGTTGAAGGACGACAGTTTGTAGCATGTTCTCCGTGATGCTAATTCTGGGTGATAAAGGGGATGTAGGTAACACTGTATTGTCCATACTTCTATAGATCCATTGTCGTTGGTGGCATCCGACTCCGATTCTTCCTTCTTCCCGCTCTGTTTTTTGCCAGACTCGCTGAATATGAATATGGGCCGGACGAATGGTAAATATTTATTCTTCACTTTGGAAACCGAAAAAATCCCAGCAGTTTGACCCGCTCAACGCACGCCGCCTGGACCGGTACCCAGGTACACACAAAACGTGGGATAGTAACACAGAGTAGGTACGCGCTCCCTCGCACCAACCAACACGGTCACACTTGTAACATCATCGTCTGATAAAATTTCTAAGATTTTTTTATCTTTTATGAATTAAATTTCAATTGTAAGCTAAATACAAATTTTTGCTGCTCTTTCTGTTGTAAGGCGGCTCCTTTTTACACTGGATAAAGCTCTCTCTGGGTAGGTACTAAAAGAGAGTTCCGTGGCAGATGATGTACAGGGTGCGATCAGTATTCGAAGTGATATTTTACTTAAAGCAGTTGAACCACAATTTCTTTCCACAACAGCACAGGTTCTACCGTTTCTGCACCTCTACCGTTTCTGCACTTTTCCATATAAATGACTTACTCTACCACCCGCCTCGACCTCTATAATTAATGAGCTAATTGGCTATTTGAGAGTTGTTGAAATAATGAAATAATAATGTATAAGCTAGCTTATATCTTTTCTAAGATTATACAATATTTTTTATGTTAAAAGAAATTGGAAATATTTAATTTTTATCAAATAGAAAAGAATAATTCTTGATCTACAACTTCAATAAATTCTAATCCTCAGAAAGTATCTTCTCTAGTTCTAGTAAAGAGTAATTTCTCTTTCTTTTATTGTTGATTATTTTGTCCAGTGGGTCACTAATTTGGTTGTCATCTCTTTGACCAACTTGAGAAGTTCTGGATACGTTTGGTGAATTTAGTTTAACGTCTGAAAGTATTTGGATTCTTTTATTTGGTGGAAACATAGAGAGGATGGCATATTGTTATCATGAATCATAACTTGGTGTCTAATAACTCTATGGTGGTGATTTATAAATGTCTCTTGTGTTTTGTTAGCTTTTGTCTCTTGTATTTTGTTTTAATTTTTCACTTGATGTTTGTTTTCTTTATCTCTTGTATTTTGTAAGCTTTTGTCTCTTGTATTTTGTTAGCTTTTGTCTCTTTTATTTGGTTTTCATTTGTCACTTGTAGTTTGTTTTCTTTTGTCTCTTGTATTTTGTTTTCTTTTGTCTCTTGTTTTTTGGCAGCTAATGTCACTTTCGCTTTTTTGTTTATCTTATTTCGGGTGCTTTCTTCTTTCGCTTTATTTTTTTCTTCTTGCTTCAGTAATCTTTCCTTCTTACGAGTCTCCTGCTCTTCTTCTTTAAGTAGTTAAGCTTCTAATTCGTTTTTAGTCTTCTGCCATTCAGCTGAAGTAAGAACGAATGATGATCTCTCTACATTTTTAACACCTTTTCTTTCAGGCGTTTTTTCCATGACCAATACGTCCTGTAATTTGACTGGAGTTAGTAAATATAAGTACACAACTAGTGGAGGTGTAATATCTCCGTCGGCGCAAAACGTAAACAGTACAGTAAGGGCTGTTTTAGCTGCAGCGTGATCAACTTCATACATGTCCTTTTCTCCTCGTAATGAAATAACTTTGCCACTTTTGGGGCATAACTGAAAGTTAGATTCGTCCCCATTAAAAACACGAGACGGGTCCTGTAAGATGTCAAAGTAGTTGTTTTCTTTAAGATAAAGCTTAATTTTGTGGAACCACCCTTTGATGTCTTTTTCTGATACATTAGCACTGGCTGATGTTACAGCTTCGGCAGTGCGTTCGCTGAGTTCTGGATGACGACGCTTAAAAAGGTCATACCATTTTTTACCAGGTATGTCATCTTTAAAGGGGTTATCTCTTCCTGTCTTCTTTAAGAAATTTGCTACACTCAATTGTAAATCAGACTTTCTTTTTGGGAATCCTTTCCGACAGCAATCTACAACCCACTGTACTAAAACTCTTTCCTCTTCGTTCGATAATATTGGATCAGGGCCTGGTAGATTCTTGCACGGCTTTCTTAATCGTGACTGGATCGTTCCTCTAGGTACACTGAAAGTTTTCGAGGCCAGTTTTTTGGCCATACCCTTTTTTACTGCATCCAAGGCTTGTAGTAGATTCTCGTTTGTGTATTTTATTCTTTTATTTGGTTTTTTTACTGCCTTTGGTTTCATGGTAGATGGTTCTGAAAAAAGGAATGATGATGAAATGCTAGGAGAACCTAATTATCAGCATGCTTTTGATCCAATTATCAGCACTATGCTGACAAATGGCAAATGCAGTTTCAGCACCATGCTAAGATTTAGATTCCGAATGTGTTAAACTAATTTTACCAAAAAATATTAATTCTATGCATAAAATAAACACGGTTTACAATAAAAAAATGTTGAATAAGTTTTTACGAACTATTTTTCATTTATCAGCACCAGTGCTGATAATTTGAAATTCGCAAAATATTAGATCCATTTATCAGCACCACATTTTTTACCAATATATCACCATAAGCTCAAATTCTTCTCTTCAGATTATCCTCATAAACTATCTTTGAAATCAGATAAATCAAAAGTTTCAGTATAAAATATCTAAAAGTTCTAATATAGTATAAAATGTAAACACGTGAACTTACCTTCGATCACAAAGAACAGGCAAAAACAGGACAAAGTGCAGGACACAAACGTTTGTTGACAAAATTTTCGCCAGTTTGAAGTCGGAAAATATGGTATTGCCAGGAGTAGGATTCCAAAAACATCAATTTAATTTAATTTTAAAGTGGTAACCCAAAATTTATTCGGAGTGCTGATTATTTGGTGTAGTGCTAGCATTTGGGTCAGTCACCCTACTTTGTTTCTTTGCTTGACTAGAAGTTTCTACAGGTTTGCTTCTAATCTTCGCAGGCAAACTTGAACGAATTATTCACTTGATTTAGGGCATACTTGTATTGCCACATCTTGAAAATTGTAGCAGTCCTCTTTCCCGGCTGCTGCAGACTGACAATCTAAAAAAATCAGATGATATTATTTATAAGATACTATGTTAATGTTTTAAGTACCTAACTACTATTTATTTAACAACTAGGTAGATATTACTACTGTGAAGAGACACAAATTTATCATTATTTTAATTAATATATTTAGGTTGGGTTATGGGATCAGAGACCTTCGAAAAATAAATTAAATCAAAATGGTCCTCAGAAGAATATCGTAGATTTATCAGATGTAAACTGCGGTTCTCGGCGTGCTAACTGTAACCACTGTTTTCTTCATTTAGGACAATTTGTTAGGACATTTAATTGTAGTAATACTACACATAGGCATGGCACACGTCTTAAAGCTACCTTTTATTAAAAAGTGCTTTAGCTTTCCATTCAAAATACGCACAAAAGTGAGAAGTCTTACAGTACCACAGGTGTTAGCTTTGTTGTTTATTGAATCATGTCGTCACCGATTGCAAATATCACGTGACCGACTGTTTTAGCGCGCATTTAAAACTAATGAAAAACAAATGTAAGAATCTTAAAAAAAAAGGATTTTTTGAAGAAAATTAATAATGTAGGAGTTATAAATTGAACCTATGTACATTTTAAAATATATTCCCAAAATCTGTCAAGTAGCGAATTCAGCTCGACAATCAATATTTAGGCAATTCGCAAGATCATTAATGAATTCCATCGCTTCAATCTCTTGGTTCGGATTGAGTTCATGTCCTGTAGTCGTTGGACCTACTCGTAGCATACTCGTCTATGCAGCGTAGTGTATCAGTTTAATAACCATTGCAGTATTTTTGTGTATGGCAGTTATCAACAAGTCTTTCTCAACATTTTCTAAAGGTAATTGTTGTCCTGCCTAAAACGAATTGCACTTTTGATCCTTGAATACCATGGAAGTTTTATTAATACCTATTGTATTCATTTGCTTCGCGCTGAAATATATCCTCTGTAATCGGCTTCAAAATACTCGCACATTGATCCACCATGATCCAAAAACTGTCATCTAAAATTGTAGCTTTAACCTCAGCTGGCAGTTGAATCGTTTCATTAACAGCTAAAGTTTGAAGCGCGCTGCTTTGTTGGTATCCATGTTGATATGCTTTTCAGCGAAGACACATGAGTCCCTTCTAGTTTAGCAGGGTGATTTCAAACTTTCATCCTGAATTCCCATGTCTTTTCTAATTTTAATTAGAAGTTCACTGAGTACTTTGCTTCTTTTTACGCATTTAACAATATCTGTTGCCAGATCAATACAAGCTTTAATCACTAAAGTCATTTTTAACGGGATATTTACAGTAAGCGCAACGAAAGATGAGACCTGTCAGATGCCAGTGGAGGGGATTTCGCGCAGGTACAGTCACGCTTAAAATAGTTAAATAAAATAATTCGTTCGGATTAATAATAAACATATTTATTGTATATCGAAATCGCTGTCCTCATCGTGTATCAAACGAACACCACTTATATATTCGTGAGTGCGATGGCGACCACTATCACGAGCTGTCCCACTTGTGGTAGGCTGTGGTGCGACTGGTCCTTCTTCGTCAGAACTATTTTCGCTGTCCTCCGTCTCACTGTCACTGTCGTCGTCAGATGAATTCCGTACTGATATTATAAATTCCTGATCAGTCAAATCGTCAATAATATGATTGATGGAAAGTGAGTGAGTGTGTCTGAAGAAGTTTGGAGTGGAAGATGATAGGATCAGCCGGCAGTGTAGAAAATAAAATGTCCATAAGCCTTTAGTATTCTTATACTGCATTTATTCACCAGAATAGACACAGGCAATGCTTCGATTGCAGGGATAATTATATATTCAAGTTACACAGGAAAAAGCAATACAACATGGTGGTGACGACCTTGACAGATTACAATCAACGAACAGAAGAGATAACAGTGACGTTTTACACAGAGTTGCAAGCATACAAAATTAACTATTAGTGTTGTCATGTTCGAGAGAAAATACTTCTCCACTTTCTAACAATGATCACTTTTAATATATTCATTTAATTTTTTTTTAGTTTTTTCACATAACGCTTTCCACTCATTTGGACCCATTTGGTCCACTTTTTCCTTCACCAACTCATGACTCCTGTAATGTTCCATTTCACATTCTTGCTGCTTACATGACCTTTTATTGCTGCCCAGGCCATTTCGATAGGGTTTAAATCGGGATGATATGGGGGCAATCTAAGAACGCGGTGGTTATGCTCTTGCAGTATTTTATCTATGCTATATAATTTGTAGCCCTCTTTGTGCTTTTTTATTATATCTTAAAGCTCTGGCTTCAACATCTCCGAAGTAAATGCAATGCCTTTTCCTGCAAGCCAAGATTGCATCTCGGCTTTTTTCGTATTCGAGGTTGGCGCAGACTCATCCTCCTTGTTATGGTAGGAAGCATTATCAACTACCATGACGGCATTTGGTGGGAGATTTGAGATTAATTTAGTCTCAAGCCATTTTTATAATTAATGAAGTTCATGTCGTCATGGTCGTCCACCGATTTTATTCCCGATTTAAACATTAACAAAGCATTTGGAACAAAACCATCTTCGGAACCTGCGTGCACGATGACTACCCCCTGGCCTTTGGAAATTGGTTTCTTTAGTCCTTCCAATGACAGATCGGACCAACCTTTTGATGTTGTGTGTGTAGAATGCCAATATGACTCGTCAGTGTATATAATGAGGCAGCCTTCTTGACGGTATTGTCCGAGTTTTTTTTAAATATGTTATTCTTTTGAGGCGAAGATTTTTCAATGAGAATTTTCCTGTTATTCTCAGTTTTCCTCCACCGAAACCCAAGATCTTTAATAATTCTGCGTAAACTGGTTGCGGATCCCTGATACCCGATGTCATCATGCAATTTATTTTTAATCTTTTTTATTGTTGGTAGTTCCTTATTTGTTATATGAAAATTGTGGATACAGCGTTTTATCACCCCTTTATCAAAATCGTCCATGTCGGTTACTGGGTTTGATCTCGGTCGTTTTTTCCCAGGAGCGCGAAACACTGGCAGCAGTCCGGAGCTATCCGCTTCCTTCACAATTCTCTTTACCTAGCAAAAAAGAAAATTGTTATAAAAAAATCTCATTTTATTGCTTATTTAATTTTTAAATTAGGGCAAAAAGCTATATTAACATATTTGTAGGCAAAACAATTTGCTACAAATTATGGCTTAACAATTTTTTTGTAAGACGCATAGTTTCCGAGATATCGCGAAAAAAGTGTTTTCATCCCTTTTTCTAAGATGGCCGCAAGGGTGGCGACCCCACAAACTTGAGGTTAAACTTCTGTTGACCCCCCACTACACATGTCCCAAAAATAAAATAGCGTCCTCTAATAAATGCAATACTCGGTCCCTAAATTGTAACATTTCAATGGACTAACCGTGTTAAGTGATGTTCGTGTGGCAGAAGCGGTTCGTTTTTGTACCGCTTTCAAATTTCCGACGCCTTCCTCCGCTTCCTTCGCCATAAACTTGTAAACGTCGAACACCATCTTACTACTTCGCCGTTTTAAAGTTTTGCCTCGAGGCATATTCAAAAGAAAACAATAAAAAACAGAATGAACACAACTAACAACTTTTGTATTCGTTGGTACTTCGGGCCACAGCGGCGTGTGCGCGGGCTGCGGGGAACGACACACGACTAAATACGCATGCGCGGACGCCATACCTCGCCTCGCACGCTCCTGTCTTACCGCGCAACGGTCCCGCCCCTCCCCGCTTGCCTTGCATACCACCAAAATGGCCTGCGAAATAGCTACTGCGCAGGTATAACCACGTGAACGGCCAGGTCTCTGCTTTCGTGGCGTGTATTGTACCATGATTAGAGTTTTAAGCTTTAATCACAGGCAGCTTCCTGGCATCTGCACGTAGGTAGGTAGGTACATACATTCTAGTGTAAAGCGAGAGCAATGGATTGAGCGCGTACCTACATGTCCTAACCTAACTTGACTTCATTGCACGCTATGACTAGTGCGAACATACCGAGCTAGCACAAACAAATGCAGACAAACGAAAACTCATTTTTATTTTCCCTATCTAGTATAATTGTTAAAAAAAATAGTAAGTCCTATTTACAAGACTATCCTAGCCTACGGGCTGTCGTGTCGCTCGACTGGCCTGGGTCGGTAAGTCTCATTTGGCGGGGGTAAGGACTAGGTAACGCTAGCCCCAACTTCTACGTACTTATCGCGTTCGTTAACCTGTGTGACTGCTACAATGGTAATTTTATGCAGTTCTTAGCTAATTGTATTAATAAGTATAACATGCATCTTGTACCCATAACACAAGCTTTGCTCAATTGGCGCTGTATGCTGCGTGGATTGTCAAACATTATTTATTATTATTCATGTAGGTAATAGATAAGTATCTAGTAATAAAATAAACACTGAACAGTACCTAGACAGACTGATAGCATAGCACTAACGACCTTAATCTAATTAATATTAAAATAGGTGTTGTTCATATAAATAAAGTATTTCAATGTCTATTTTTCTAGCGATGCAACTATAAGCTTATTTGAAGTAGATAATGCCTTAAAATATGGATTTAATGAGAATTATGTTTTAATTTACGTCTGTATTGTATAATGTAGCCATGATTAAACATTCCTATTAGTTGCATTTGTAGTTTTATTAGTAAGTATCAAATAATGAAGGCAATGATTTTAATGTTGTTATTAGAGAACTGTAAACATAAGAAATGGAATTTATAATGAAGTCGAACCAATAAAATCAAGTTTACATAAACTAAGTAGTTTTTTTACCAACTTACAAATAAATACTAATTACAGGATCCTTTTATGCAAACCTACTTACTATAAGTTGTTATTTGACCAGCCAATCAGAAGATAAATATGTAGGTAGATGAAAGACTCTAGGTATAATTAATGTACCCTTTTGTTTATTGTATTGGAGTTATCATTTTCTAATTGAACTAATGAACCGACGATAAGATCAAAATAACTGTTTAATGGACCCTACACACCGAACCAACCCAGTTCATCTGCAACAGGTTGGTGTACCTAGTGTTATAAATATTTTCGCCCACTAGGGAGCTTTTTCACAATACATTGTGGGGTTTTTGCAAAATGATTGTTACATTAAAAGTTGCGTTATTTCAGTTTAGGTATAAATAACTAGCGCCCGGCTCCGCACGGGTATTTAACAAAAATTTAAAATTTCGTAGGGAACCTTAATTTTTTTTAAATATTCTATGTATAACCTATGTTCGTCATTTGAAAAATTACACGAAAAATTTTGGATTCTAATGGTGAAAGAATTTTTCAAATCGGTCCTGTAGTTTCGGAGCCTATTCAATTCAAACATACAAACAATCAAATCTTTCCTCTTTATAATATTAGTATAGATACATAACATAACATATAGAATAAGGCAGCCGACAGTGTTTTGTCAAATTGTCGGCGACCGTGGTAAAGACTCCATTAGACTTACATAATATATCGTGTGTGCAATAATCGTGTAGTTGTATGTATATAGTTTAGTGAAATGGTCGTGAAAATAGCGGTGTTAGGAGCCGGCATCAATGGCCTCGCCTGCGCTTTGAGGATCCAGGAACGGTACAAAGACTATCAGGTAAATGCTCTATTACCTATCTTATAGAAATAAAGAGTTTTACTGTCAATCTAGAGTGAATATGTGTCTTCTAGTTCTAGACCTGCGTGATCCCGTCGGCCACATCTTCACTTTCCATCAGGTGAGGCCGTGGCCTATAATTTATAAAAAAAAATCTTCTCAATACGGACTCTTTCTTTTAATGACCTAAAAAATCACATCATTAAGAGTTCCACTGTTGGTCATCGACCTCCTCTGATAACGGTCTTATGGCCTATAATGTATATAGGTATATATGTAGTTAGGTATCTCTAAAATAAATAAAACAATTTCGATATGATCCTGGTTGGGGATCGTAGTTGGTGGATCTATTTTGCAAAAACTTAAAGTCCTTTTCAAAGTGCTAAAGTAAAAAGATAGCTACTTATTGTGTTTTCGTATCTACATGTTATAAAGTTACAGTTAATTTTCATAATGCAACATACAGCTGTCTGTATGATGCATTATGAAAATAAACTATTAAAATAGGTAACCAACTAATTCTCTAAAAAAATAATATAATATAAAAGCTTTATTATTATTATCCTGCCGTGTGGTGCCGGCATAGAATTTCACCACCCCATCTCTTCCCGTGGGTGTCGTAAGAGGCGACTAAGGGAAACCGGGGGGCGGGCAGCAGCGCTCTCTGCAGAACAACTCCACCGAACTGCGATCCCCAACCCGCATGCCCAGCGTGGGGATTATGGGCATTAACCCCCAAATGATAATGCCATCTATGGCGCTCATTAGGGGAGGCCTATGTCCAGCAGTGGACTGTTGTAGGCTGGTGATGATGATGATGATTATTATTTATTATACACCAGAAAATTAAAATACCTACCACAATATATTACATAATACACGTACAATGAGCGGCCTTATCGTCAACAAGCGATCCCTTCCAGGCAACCTTCGGCTGGAAATACATAATTGTTTGAATTTAAGAAAGGCAGGGAGTGTACCAAAGATATCATCATATCATACAATACGATCACTATTGCAGGTGGTGATAATCGCGAGAGAATTCAGTCCGGAGACCACATCCGACGGCTCCGGAGGTCTGTGGTATCCTTACCTGGTCGGTAACACACCGGACCATCTGTTAGCGTGAGTGTTTCCGTATTTGTTACGGAACTTGGCCCTTTACTGCCAAGTGTGTATGATGGATGTGGTGTAGCCTGAACCACAAGAGCAAATGTCATTAGAGGTGCGCAAGAATTATGAGAAGAAACGGAAGCTTAGGTACTAACTACCTAAGCGCTAACAGACACCTAAAACAGACCTCGCTAGATGTCGCTAAGAGAATAAACTTTCGGAGTGCAAAAAGAGAGGCAATGCCTAGATCGCGCAAACGCTTGTTTCAGTAACAACTATCTGATACCTATACGATTAACCGACATCAACTGTCGGTCGAAAGATCACTGGAGTACCTACCTAAGTGCGCCAATTGGAACAGAGGAGATGTTCTGTTCCCATTTAGGGGAATGCCACCTTCTAATCCTAAAGTGGTAACGAAATTACAGGCACTTGACCTAAGTACTTGAAGTTAACGACCGCTACATATTTTAATCCAAATCAATTAATTGAATATTTATTTTGAATTCAAAAGCTACATAATGTATCTAAAAATAATTAATATTCTGAATGTGAAAGACTGCTGTCAGATGCTGGATGCGACAAGCTGAAGACAGGGCGCTATGGCGCTTATTAGGGGAGGCCTATGTCCAACTTTGGACTAATAGTTAATGAAGATGATGAATTATTGCATAGGATTAAAATTTAATAAGTAAATACACCTACCTTCCATTAGAGGCGAGGTACATCCCCTAAAAATATCTCTATCTACACGCAAAGTGTAAGTGAATTGGATTTGTCATTAAAAAAATGTACTTAAAAATCTCTTTTCAAATTGTCTATACAAAAGCATTTTCATAGGAAAAGGACCTATTACCTACCGCTAAAGCTGATAAACCTGATAACTCATACCTAGGTATTAATGTGCCGGAAAAGTCGCTGCATTCAACCGGAGTTTTTTCCCGACCCAATTTCTGCTGGGCATACCCAAATGGTACGTCCAGCTACTAAAATCTTTCTAATTTTCAGTAAATGGGGAGCTGAAACCTACACACATCTACACAAGCTGTGGCTCGAAGGAGGCTACGGTGTATGCTTCTTGCCTTGCTACAACCTCTACCCAGACGCCAAGAGCTACCGGAAACCGATCTGGTCTGATGCTGTGTTCAGCTTCAGAGTGCTGGATGAAGAGTATTTAAAGTTTCTTAGCGAATTGTACAACAATAAGTTTGAGTAAGTAGCGCCTTTATTAGTTTCTAATAAGTTTTACTCAAAAGCATCTCGTTCATATACTAAATGTAAATGAAATAGTTTATTAGATTATATAAAAAGTTAGTACCTACAATCAGGGCCGTAGCCAGAAATACTATTCGGGGGTTGGTGATTCTACGCAGTGTTTGTTAAACAGTCAGTTATCTAATCACACACATATTATAACATACCTGGATTGATGTCCAACCCATATACGATCCATCCCATATACAAGAGCATTGCAAGATGTTGTATTTCAGAGCCGGCCAAGCCTTCTCATCCTTTGTAGTCACAACAACCCCCTTCTTAACTCAACTCACGAACCAGTTCAAGAGTTTAAACGGGATAATGTTGAAAGCCACCGTGAAATCCCTGGACGACCCGATTTTGGATAGTTTTGATATAGTTGTGAACTGTATGGGGCTTGGGGCGAAGTATGTGGTGCCTGATGAGAGGGTGCATGCGATTAGAGGGCAGGTTTGTAGGGTAAGTAGCAAATACGAAATTTATTATAAACTTTCGGTCCGCGCCGGCCGAAATACCCGTGCGAAACGGGTAACATTATTGAAGTTTTCATACGGATCCCTAAATTTTATGAAAATATTTATAGAATAAAGTAATATAACAAGAGATAATTTAGAATTATAATAGTGAGAGAATTTTTGAAATCGGTCCAGTAGTAAACAATCAAATATTCCCTCTTTATAATATTAGCATCTTGTGTACACTTCCGACTGGTGTTCAATTTTAACGTTGAAATAAAGGTTGTTAGATTTCATACCTATTAAAATTCTGAATTCAAGAGGCAATAGATTTTCTATTTGCATGTGCTAGTCAATAAGTTTAATGTGGATCAACAGGAGACTGGGTTTTAATTAATTATATCTTAAGTATATATGTTTGTATCTAAGAGAAAGGCAAGGAGATCTTTCCAGGATGGTACTGTTAGACCTGGAAATGCGCATATCTAGTCGTGGGCAGAACCAGAAGAGCTTATATGACCGGGCTGATTAGAATAAGTAACCTACAGTTAAATTAGTTTGTTTCGTTTTAGGTGATAGCACCGTGGATAACCGCGTGCGTGTTCGATGGGGCAGGTCATTATATCTTACCGAAGTAAGTGTCTATACCTTTATGAGTATACTTAAACAGTGCAAGATGCCACGAAATAGAAGTACATGAGCTAAAAGTGTTTGGTGGCTGAGTGTTCAAAATTTTGTTCTATAATAAACACAGGCGTGTCGACAACCTTACCGTGTGTGCCCGCCGCCTGCCTCGCTTTGAAATCGCTCGCAAATCGCCGGCAAGCTTCTATACCAAACGAAAAAAGCTACAAGAACGTTATTTTAATCTTCTGTTAATCACCTTTACGCAAAGTAGAAATCTAAAATCAAAATCTATTATGCTTGAAACCTCGTTAACTATTGAGTTGAAAACTTGTTTTCAATAGTTATATATACAAAGAAAATAGATAATAAACAAATGAGAACCGGTTTTACTATTGCAATATTGAGCTAACTGATGTAGACTCTTGCAAATACTAGAGGCAACTAATCCATCTTTCCTTTTTCCTTGGTATATTGCGGGGGCAATATTCCTAGGTACCTACCTACAAAAGAAATTACACCAAAATTCCCAATTCCTGCCTGTTTTCTAAAACAAGCCGTTTACTTGTCAACAGCGAACACACATGCGTTCTTGGAGGAACGCATCAAGTAAATGATTACAACACTAATCTAGATGATAAAGATACAGAGTTCGTGGTTAAAGGATGCCAGAATATTATGCCGACATTGAAAGTAAGTCAAAGAATAAGCAAACTGAAGTTGCAATGGGCCGTTCATATTTCGCGAAGAACCGACAACCGCTGGGGTAAACGTGTTCTTGAGCGGAGATCGTGACTCGGTAAACGTAGTGTAGGACGCCCTCCTGCCAGGTGGGATGACGATCTGCGAAAGACTAATGGCAGATGCTGGATACAAGCTGAAGACAGGGCGCTGTGGCGCTCATTAGGGGAGGCCTATGACTTAAGGCTATGGTATGGGACATCGCACCGCCATATGTACGTACATGCGTAGGTAGGTACATTATTGATGTTTTGGTCTAATATACGTAGGTACTCGATGATAGAGTGACGTATTTTTTCTCTTTATTCTACCGGCTGATGTCACAAAAACTTTTTTGAAAAGCCAGCGCTAAAACGTAAATTTTCTTTATTTAAACCCAGACAACAACAGCCTATAATATGTAGTCCACTGCTGGACATAGGCCTCCCCTGATGAGCGCCATAGATGGCATTGTTCATAATTTGGGGGATTTTTGCCCATAATCCCCACGCTGGGCATGCGGTTTGGGGATCGCAGTTCGGTGGAGTTGTTCTGCAGAGGGCGCTGCTGCCCGCCCCCCGGTGTTTCTCCCTTAGTCGCCTCTTACGACACCCACGGGAAGAGTTGGGGTGGTGAAATTCTATGCCGGCACCACACGGCCACCCCCCAAGTAGCATTTTACTCCATTTAAGAGTACACATTTAGTTCCCAGGTGTACTTGAAGCTTTATTACAGTTCACACGTGATGTATAAGCTGCATTACTGCAATTAATAACACCTATAGCTGTTTAAGGGACTTATAGGGGTTTAGAGTTATACTTTTATACGACTGTTGGCGTTATAATACTCTAACAACTATCCTTTAGTCAGCCGTCTGACTAAGAGCATTACAAGGGGGTAGAGATACGGCAACCGCTGTTTAACGGCCTACTTGTACGATGTTATAGAGCTAGCATTTTAATAGAACACACGTGGTCATTTATAAATCCAAAGGCTGTTATGTTTACTTGTTTTAGACTGTTATACAGCTAGTTGCTGTAGTAGGACTTGTTTGTGATCATTAAAATAACCTATTTTTACTATCTGTACAGAAGTGTTTAAATGGTTCGCATGTACACTGTAGGCTGTTAAAAGGACTACATGTGGACTAAATGTGGACTACATGAAGGCATTATTAATCATTAATAATAAACATCAATGGTAGTTTATAATTTTAATAATCAGCATATTTTTTCTATTTATTCTTATTATGTAATTATAATTAGGCAAATCTTAAAAATGATGCGTAACATAAGAAACAGTAGCAGCAGTGAATCCATTTGAGTCCGTCCCGCGTTGAAGGCACTCGGCATCTGAAACAAACAAAAAATCATAACTCTTGTCTTATACGATGATAATAAAACTTTGCAGGTTCTGTTATTTTTATTCCAATGTTAATTTTTATATAGAATTAGATAGGTGGATTTACATCCGCGGTTGATGAGTCGCTTGTTAGTTTGTTACAAAATATTAATTGTACTTCAGGTACCTGGGATAGGCGATTTTACGGACAATAATTATTATTGCGGATCTCTAAAATTTCCAGTATATTGAACGACACAATTGACCTGAACTACATCTAAAAGCTGTACTTAAGTTCACTTTAGAATACATATAAAGACATTGGCTCTGTAGTGGTATAAATGTGGAACTCAATATAGGTAACAGCATTCTAACAGAACACATGTGAACCTATTATACGCTCACCGCATTAAATTGGAGTTATAATAGTTCACATAGCCGTATTTCATTTCCACCATTTTGTTCTACGTAACCTAAAATATTTACCAAATAAATCTCCAAAATTATAATGCAGATTACACAAAATACGCAGAAAGAGCGATTGATTTTTGGTTTCATGCTATAATTTATTACTGTAGTATAATTATAATGCCAATATAATATCAAAAACTGAAAATCCTAGATTTCCTCTCAGCCAGTTTTAAATATTTTAAAATGAATATCGCGTTTTTACAGAGGCGCGTGAATATTTTAGCTGTAAATATGTATACATTTCACGATAAAGTTGCATTCCCATGACATTTACACTATTATTAAGTATTTAAAACAGTATACTTACGTGTTATCATAAAATTTGCTATTTAATCCGCTGGAGTTATTTTGATGGCCATCAACACACAAAACAAAACTAAAAAGGAATAAATTATTGAAATAAGAAGTAATTTAGTACACAAGTGAATTTTAGGTAGCACTGGAGTATTATTGTGGGATTTTATAACTGTGACTTATGTCCGATGTTACTGCTTAAAATGCTATTATAATGCTATTATACTGCTAATGTACAGCCAATGTGAACTTAAGGCTGTCTAAGTTGTGCCCAAACTGGTTCTATAAGAGCATTATAGCAAGCTATACAGCTCTTATACAGCTTACTTATACAGCTTGTGGAGTACATGTGAACTACTAGACATCTTATATAGAACCCCGAATGCTACTTGGGCCCACTTTAAACCCAGAATGGGTTTAAATTATTAATATTAGTTACATTTAACTAGATGGATTGTTAACTTTTCTATATTCTTTTTTACCTACCCTCTTTTGGAACTTTTCTATCTCATATCCCGGCGTTGTTGCGACAAAAAAACAGTTGTTTGCGGTGCTAGAAATTACGGTTCTCTGTACTTTCCACTCACGAGAAAACCATATCTTGTCATTCTGCTCTAAATCCATCTTTTAGCGGCGTGTACTACTTGACAGTTTTGTACTTACCTATCTTTACCTATACTTATACAGCGTACTTCTTTTTCTGTGTATTTACTCATACAAATTCATCAATAAGGGACACGGTTTTTGTAGTTGTAACACAATTATGTTGACTTAAACAGACCAGTATCTATCGATTTTTAAAAGAATACCATCTTATGTACCTACTTTAACATAAACTTATTTTTGGGCAAACAAGCAGTAAGTTCGGGATTTTACATATTTATGCTATCATACTATCATTGATCAGACATTATAATTAAATATTTATCCCAAAAATTTTCGATTTCGGCGGGACTCAAACCCGCGACCCTCCTTCAGTACGGGAGTGTGTTGACCACTACACCACGAAAGCGAGTACCCGCTGAAATCTAAATTTTTTGTGATAATTATTAAATTTCCTAGAGATTACCCCAAGTACGAGGGCTTACGCAATATAATAACAAAAATCTCAGACATAATAATATTTAAATTTCCAGCATGCGACACTACACGCGCACTGGGTCGGTCTGAGACCTGCTAGAGACGAGGTCAGGCTGGAGGCCGAGAGACGAGGGGGGAAACTCTTCATTCATAACTACGGACATGGTACGTTGAGCATAGGACAATTCAACTGTGCAAAACCAGGCTTCATCATTATCATATTATATTCAAAGTAATGTAAAGACGTAAACGGACTTCTACTGCTGGACATAGGCCTCCTAAAGATCGCCGCAATGACAGAGTCTACGCTATCCCGCATCCAGTTTCCAAGTTTATTACGCAATAGTGTAAAATCAGCTAAGTAACTATAACTAACACATAGAATAGGTCTACAATCTGTCAGAATTTTAATGCTAAGGATTAAAAATACCCAAATATCTAAGCTAAGCAATTTTTTAAGCAAAGACTACAGTATTCCATACTATCATAACCAAAAATCGTACGTAGCATCGAACTTGCCTTATCTGAAACTCTTTTGCTTCTCTTTTTGGGATATTATTTAATTTCCTTGAGATTACCCCAAATGCGAGGGGATTAGGGGTAATCTCAAGGGAATTAAATTTACTTACGCACATGTAATTAATAACAAACATTTCTTATAACTTCCTGAACTTGTCTATTAATTGTTGTTCTTGTTTCAGGGGGCAGCGGTCTAACTCTCTTCTGGGGATGTGCGACAGATGTTTTACAGCTATTAGATAAACACTACATACATAACTTGTGTAAACTTTAATATAAAATATATTTAGATAAAAGTTTTATAGAAAAAAACGCATATCATAATATTTTTGAGTATAAAAGTGTTTTATAATAAATCTTTTGAGACTTTCGTCGTGTTTTTTCATTTAAAACTACAAAAAAATATTGCCAAGTCTAACTATCATAAGAGAAAACTAATTTTTATAAACAATACAAAATTTGACTATCTAGAATTTTGAAAGTGTTTCAATATCTACAATCACCATTAAATTACAGGAAAATAAGTATGTATGTACTTATATAGTATCTCTTATGATAGTGTATCTTTTACTACCACATCATAAATGTCCGTTCTTCTTTGGTTTCTAATCGGTATTTGGTTTCTCACTTCCTCCACAGTTTGTAGATCTGGAAAAGACGGAGGATTTTCAAATATTTTCTGTATCCCATACCACATCTCTTTTTTGACAGTTTACAATCTGACAAAGATGCATGCCATTGAGCCTCCACTGTCAGCAAAGATATTTTGGTGCAAAAGAGTATAAAAACAGTTTTTATTTATAAGTAGTGTAGTGGAATATTATAATTCACCCATATATTACCCCATACAATCAAACGATCCTATCCATTCAAGGTTATCTGGAAGAGATTGCTCTTAAGCGATAAGACCGCCAATTGTCGCTTATTGTTAGCTTATCGCTTTTTCTAAATTACTTTGAAGTTAAGTGTGCAATAAAGTATTTATTATTATTATTAAAAACACAAACATCTAAGTACAACAATGATCTTTGTTTATCAAATAAAAATAATATTTATTTCTGTAACAATCTTTCAACAACAACAACAACAACAACATCAGCTCATAATAGTCTACTGCTGGACATAGGCCTCCCCTAATGAGCGCCATAGATGGCAATATTATCATCAATCATTAAAATGAGTGAACCACTAACTATGGCATGGTACTCTAAGAAGTTAAATAATAATGCTATGGTCTTGTGTAAATAATTAATCCCAACGTATGATAATAGGATGTGCCTTACATCCGAGATGGGTTTGAGTATTTATTTATTTATTTTAATTTGGCACACAAAACAGAATACAATCAAATAATATACAGATAGAAAGACACGATTACAAAGACTAGACTGTATCCCTAAATATGTGTACACAGCATGTTCAAAAAGCAGTTCTATGTAAGAAGATACCTATAAGAAATTAATATAAGAGTAATTAATTTTAAAATATATAAACATGTTATTTACTACTGAAATAAACAATAAATCTGATTTGTAAATTATTATAAAAAGAGAATTACACAAAATTAGAACCACTCTCCTTTGTGAGAATGGCTTCTACGTCTTTTTTAAATTTATATAACATTTTGTTGAAAATGTCAATATTATCACTATTATTTACTAAAACATCATTATACTGACGACACATTCTGACCATAGGGTTGTAATAAGAAGTATTATTGGTATGGACCTGAAGGACGAAAGTTTTCTGAAACGGACAACGAGATCTCGTTCTGGTATTAAAACTAATGGTGGAAAGAAGGTTAGGGGAGTCGATTTCAGAATGAATTATTTTGAAAAGGGTGACCATATCTAGGTATTGGCGACGGGTTTCCAGAGACATAATATTGAATCGACTAAGTTTTTCTTGGTATGATGGCAGAGTTCTATGAATGCCACACCTGTACTCCAATATTTTGACAAATCTCTTCTGTATTCTTTCAAGACGCTCAATGTGCACCTTGTAGAAAGGGGACCAGACAACTGAATTATACTAGTATTCGTAAGAACTCTTAAATTATCATCTATGGGATCTTATTAGGGGTCCTTCAATAACTTTTAAACGTAGCTCTTAATTTCATAATTATAGAGCCGTATTACACACAACTGACGACCTCTGTGGGACGGTGGGCGCAGGTCCGTGTGCAACGCAGGAGGTTGCGGGTTCGATTCCCGCCTCAGGACAAATTGAATAGGCTCCGAAACTAATGGACGAATTTAAAAAATTCTTTTACCATTTTACTCCTAATTCCAACCTCTAGAACTATTTATAGACGGAATATGTTTTTATATAGAACTTGCAATAGTTACAATAAATTTTTCAATGAAACAGATATCTTCGACTCACCCGCCATCTCCTTTCGTAGAAGCATTGTTAGCATTGCTGCTGCCAACAACGAAATATCTTAGTTACAGTTGTTTTATTTTGCCTTCAGCCTTCTTCTCTATTTTTCTTTAATTTGTTTAAAATATTGTTCTTTTTTAATATCTATCTTTAAAATTGTTTGTTTAATCCAAAGCTGTCTGTTCACTAGTTTTTAAGTGAAAAATTTTTATAGTGGAGACTTTACTGGTCTAAGAAAGTCTTTATTGTATATCTTTATATTACTATGTACTGTCCGTCTTCCAAATAAAAAAAAAATAAAAAATAAATTTTCCGTGATGAACATAGGCTATAGAATACTTTCAAAAAAGTTAGGGCTCCGCATGAAAAATTATATTTTTGTTAAATACCCGTGCGAAGCCGAGATAAGCCGATTATGAGAGTTATATCGTGTTACTAGCGGTCCGCCCCGGCTTCTTTCAAAATCAAAATAATAATAATAAAGGGGCGGACCGCTAATTGAAAATAAAAACCAATAACCAATATCTTACCAATATCCAATATCTAACCAACATCCAATATCTTACCAACATCCAATACCTTACCAATATCTAACCAACATCCAATATCTAACCAACATCCAATATCTAACCAACATCCAATATCTTACCAATATCCGCAATCAACGTCCCAGGTTTCTCATCCAACGTCTTCACGACTTGCCCCCAAGGGTCGATCAGCGTGGAGTGCCCCCAGGCGACGTACCCGGCGGCCGGGTCCCTCGCCGGCGACACCAGCGCCACCCAAAGTTGCTGGTCGGTGGCGCGCGCGCGGCCGAGCAACTCCCAGTGTTTGGGGCCCGTGGTCATGTTGAACGCTCCGGGGTAGATTAGGAGGGAACACCCTGTGATATTAAAGAGTTATATTAATAAACTAGCGTTCCGCCCGGCTTCGCACGGGTATTTAAAAAAAAATATCATGTGAAACCCTATTTTTTTAAATAAATGTTCAGCACGGAAAATTTAGTAAGTATTCTAATCGTGAAAGAATTTTTCAGATCGTTCCAGTAGTTTCGGAGCATATTCAAATCAAACAAACAAACAATCAAATCTTTCCTCTTTATAATATTAGTATAGATAAATAATGCTGTACAATGCACACAGCATCACCTAGCCCTAAGCTAAGCAGAGCTTGTGTTGTTGGTACTAGATGACTGATATACATAATATAATACATATATTAGATAGATATTTTTTTATTAATATAGAAAACGACCAGAACACCCTGAACAAATGTCTGCAGATCGTACAAACATTTGTCCCGAGTCGGGAATCGAACCCGCAACATTATGCGTCGCAAGCGGACCTTCGCCCATTCAAAATCAAAATCAAAGTGCTTTATTTCCTTTAGACCTTACAAGACTCTTGGACACGTCAGAAAACACAAATTTACCATTAGTGTCGTATATTATCGCTGATGAACATACGCTATAGAAAATTTTCAAAAAAGTATAACGCATCCCTATGAAAACTTCAATAATAAAACCCAAAGTCAGTAAAAAAGTATAATTTTTGAAATTTTGTTAAATGGCGCGTAGCTTGGGCCGACCGTATAGGTAACGCATTCCTATGCGTATGAAAACTTCAATAATTATATCTAACGTGTAACGCTCAATATTTTGAGTGATAACATTTTATAATTTTGATACTGTAAGAAAGGTAATTTTATCATCTAGAGAAATATGTATAAAGATTTTAACTTACTGGTGTATTTATTTTTAAAATAAATTAAAACCGATAAATAATGTTGACATTGTCGAACAAGAGATTCAACTAAATCAAACGCATCACCATTTTCAACTTTATTTGTCAAGCGCTACGAACTACTAAATAATACTACAATACCTAAATATTGTCTTTATACAGCGCCTTAATTGTAACAGTACACTAACCTTTCTGCGCCATAACCTGCGCCATCTCTTGGAAGCGCAGATCGTAGCAGATCCCGAGGCCGACCTTCACTCCCAGGTACTCGAACATGGTCAGCTGATTGCCAGCGGACAGTATGTCTGACTCCTTGAAGGTGATCTTGCCGGGAATGTCTATGTCGAAGAGATGCATCTGTATCATAAAGATTAATGTTAAGTCCACATGCCAGAGAAATTTTTATTATATACTAATATTATACAGAGGAAAGATTTGTTTGTTTGTATGATTGTTTGAATTGAATAGGCTCCGAAACTACTGGATTGAAAAATTCTTTCACCATTAGAATCCTAAATTGATTTGTGATGAACATAGGCTATAGATTATTTTCAAAAAAGTTAGAGTTCCATATGGAAAAAAAAAAATTGCAGGCGCAGAAGTGCTTCTCTGATTAAATTAGGTTAGGATAAGGGCCACCACTTAGGGTCAAACCTCTGCTTGTACTGTAGTTGATGCTACAAGAGGATAGGTAAGAGTGCACATATAGGCGGAAGCGGGGAACTCTTCGACCCCACATCGGGGCGGTTTTTGGTCAGGGTGTAGTGTGCACTAGCTAGAACGTAGTTGTTATATAACTTCCTATGCTGTAGTTTCCCACTAGACCCCCACAGCGTGCTAGAAGATAAGTAATAGTGGTATACCTTCCTATGCTGCGCCAGAAGTTTCCCACTAGACCCCCACACCGTGCAAGTGTTGTAGACTGAGTCCCCGCAGCGCTCCGGCAGCGTGCCTCCGACAACGCACACGCCGGCCTCCGCCGCCGCCTGCGATAGGGCTACGCATGTCTCGCCTGTAGGGACTTCTTCGGCGTACTGCTTGAAGAAACCTGGAGACAATAGTATTAGGTTATCAGCAAAGGTTATTTGTAGAATAGAAACTTCTTGTGGTGGACAAAAAAATGAAGTGAAGAGAAATCAATAACAAATTATTTTTTATTCTTAATTATCTGTATGAAATTTTACTTGTCCAAGTGCTTATTTTGTAAGCCTTAAATTAAATTACTGTTTGTACCCTGCTACAAACATTAATTTTAACATTTACTCAGGTTATAATAAAATACAGTAGGTATTTATAAATGCAAGAAAATTTATAAATTACCTATGTCAAAGAAAAATTTACAACCATCAAGAAATCTAACCTACATGGCAATTTTTTAGTTTTTATAGGGATCACTACCTATTACCTAGCTTGGACAACAAGCCCAACTAGAGTAGAGCAGAAAGTTTACACTTACCAGTTCCATAAGGAGAATTGAAGCACTCAGGCAAGGCAACCAACTGGGCCCCATTCTGTTTAGCCTTGTGGATCTCTTTCACTGCCTCTGCTATGTTCTTTGACTTGTCCGCACCCACAGACAGCTGGACCAAGGCTATTTTTAAACCTGGAATTAAGATATTATAAAACTTTATCAACAAAGAAAACTACAATAGCAGCTCAGACTTATAATTATGATAGAACTAGTATTTACAATTCAAAACATTAAGCTAACTGTAAACTATTGCAAATGTAAATACAACAAGTTTCACTAAATAGCTTGAACTGTCTTTGAGACCACATAGACTATGAAACTTAAAACTTTAAATGTAAGTAAAATAATGTTTTACTCATTTTTTTGAGGTTTCTATGTTCGCTAGTCTAACCAATGTACATAACAAACAGAGAACTACTGAAATCACTTCAAAAATATGTAGTATAAATGTGTAAAACAGTCATTTCCCACTGTCTGTCTGTACATCCCTAAGTATCATCATCATCATCATCACCAGCCTATAATAGTCCACTGCTGGACATAGGCCTCCCCTAATGAGCGCCTATGTCTAAGTATACCTGCATATAACTTTTAAGTTTTAAACTACGCAACGGATTTCGATGCGGTTTTTTTTTAAATAGATCTAGTGTGATTCAAGAGGAATTTTTATATGTATAACATGCATTAGGATCAGTATTGCACCCGTGCGAAGACGGGGCGGGTCACTACTATAAACTAAATAAATAAATACCTACTAGTCGCATTCTTATCAAACTTGGGTCACGATCAAATAGTATACTTTAAAGCAATGGCAAAGAGTCGAGTTTCCATTACCTTTTGTTTACGTTTTATCAGAAAGGTTATCAAGTCATAATTAGAGTAAATTTTAACTTTTCATAGCTTTGTATTTATTATCATACGAGAAGTAAGTTATAATACTATACCGCAAATATTTATAGCGCGTCTGGACGAAAATCGCGGATGCGTTGCGTCGGTCGTAGTTTCACTCATTTTGATAAAAAAATATAATATGATATTATCGTTCACTGAGTATTACCTCGTCTTATCATTTCTTTGAAGATTTAATAAATTATCATGAAGATAGACTAAAAAGCAAGTATTAAGCACACAGAGCGGCAAATCAAAACAAACAAACAAACACAACACAAACACAATGTTTTTTATTTTTTATCTCGCTCGCTAGGTGTTAGTTATTCACTGTCACTGTCAAGTCAATCAATCAATCGAGCAAGCGTGAACGCAGGGGTGCGTTCAGAGGCTCAGGGTGCGGTTGTTTGGTGTAAATTTTAACTTACCCAAAGGTTCAGAACGAGTCGGTTGTTTAACGTCAAAGTTGACATTATCATGACAAAACTGACGTTACCGTTGCCGAACGTTCGTTTGTTTTGTTTTTGTTTTGCGGTTACTTTGAGGTAAATTGTATCTACTGACTGTAACTACGATCTATAACTGATAAATACTGAAAATTTTGAAATTTACTGTAGAAATCTTGATATAGATAGTTGATTGAAGTAGATAACAAACTATGACAACGGAAAATATGACAGCTGTCAATGTCAGAGTGTTTTTCGTCGATCGAATTACACCGGTAAAAAGTTGCAACCGTCGGAACGGAGCCCAGCCAGGGCTGCGTTCACAACCTACGCTCGAGCGCGCTCGGAGTGCAACTAGGTCGTTCATAACCTCAGGAGAAACGCTCGGTTGTTATTAACTAGAGCGTTCACAACCTCCGACGGTTGCAACTTTTTACCGGTGTAATTCGATCGACGAAAAACACTCTGACATTGACATCTGTCATATTTTCCGTTGTCATAGTTTGTTATCTACATAAATATCAAGATTTCTACAGTAAATTTCAAAATTTTCAGTATTTATCAGTTATCGATCGTAGTTACAGTCAGTAGATACAATTTACCTCAAAGTAACCGCAAAACAAAAACAAAACAAACGAACGTCCGGCAACTGTAACGTCAGTTTTGTCATGATAATGTCAACTTTGACGTATAACAACCGACTCGTTCTGAACCTTTGGGTAAGTTAAAATTTACACCAAACAACCGCACCCTGAGCCTCTGAACGCACCCCTGCATTGTATTGTATAAAAAAAGAAGTTGATGCTGAAGCTGCATCTGCATTGTTTGTTTATTTTTTGGAATAGATGTTGTTTGGGTCGCATAACTGATAATTTTTGTGAATATAATAAGGAACCTACGATTTTTTTAATATGAAGTAAGTCCTCATATCCTTCTGTTACATGATCTAAATTATACAGTTACAGAAGCCGATTTCTAACCGTTTTCTTTGTTTTAGGTTAACTGTAGACGGTTTGCTGGTTTATTTCCCTTATGATTACATTTATCCAGAGCAATACGCATATATGCTAGAGCTAAAACGCGCTCTAGACGCCAAGGTACTCAAATAAATTATTATTTACCGAATTTTTCCTATTGGAGCTGCTAATAATTTTAGGTTATGTATGTTAAATTTTGTTTTCATGTAATTTGTCTGTTTGATTTCAGGGCCATGGATTACTAGAAATGCCTTCAGGAACCGGGAAAACGATATCGTTGTTGTCTCTCATAGTCGCCTACATGATACAGAATCCCCACCAAGTCAGGTAAACACATTTAACTCACTCAACTTGCAAAGGTAACAAATTGTATAAACAAAATAAACATGACTCACTAACCTATTCTTTCCATCTCCTAGAAAACTAATCTACTGCTCACGAACTGTTCCTGAAATAGAGAAAGTACTGGAAGAACTCAAGAATCTCATAAAGTACTATGAGAAAAGCCAGGGGGAGAAGCCTAGTCTTACAGGGCTAGTTCTCAGCTCAAGGAAGAATCTGTGTATTCATCCTGAGGTATGTAAATAAAACAGTTATTATTTTACATTAAAAACAATCATAGTTTGACATATTAACAGAAATAAATAATGCTGTACAATTCACATAGCATTATCTAGGCAAGTTAAGCAGAGCTTTTGTTATGGGTACTCCTTCTAGAACAAATTATGCCCTACGTAATTAAAATATATTATGTTAACTACCAACATTGTTTGTATATCAATTCTAAACGATTTTGTGTGTATCAGGTCTCAAAAGAACGCGAAGGAAAATTAGTAGATGGTAAATGCCATTCTCTTACAGCTAGCTATGTGAGAGAAAAACATGAGATGGACGAGTCTGTGGCTACATGTAAGTTTGTTTTGGACTATCTTGAAAGATATTGTCATAGTTGGGCATAATGGAAAATGTACATAATGTCTATGCATAGTTATAAAGTATGTAAATTTGGTACCTTTTGGTACTGACAATCAAACAGATTGTCAAAAATATTCTTATCTATAAGGCTTACTATAAAATATCAGACTATCAAGATGATAACTAATAAAAAAATACTAACAATCTAACAAGGTAAAGGTTTCTTGGTCACTTCTTTTCTTTACCTTAAAAAGATTGAAGTGAATAAAGTGATCACTTTATTTCCCAGTAATACTTAGGTAGTTTATATATTGTGACAAGTCAGAGTCCTGTAAGGTCTAAAGGAAATAAAGCACTTTGATTATGATTTTGACTAACCATGGCTATATGTAGTAAAAAGTACTTAACACGTTCGTTGCCAACGCGGTCAATGTTGGGCGACACTTAATCTAAACACTAAGCCATGTAAAAATACTTGAGTTTTTAAATTTTTGTCGATTGTTTTTTTTGATTCAATGTTTAAATTTAGTGCAAAAATAACACGTTTCAATAATTCTGATTGATTTTGGACCTTTAAATAGGCATTATTAAGCGTCGGACATCATTGACCCCCATGGCCTCAGCGGGCGTAAAATCAAAAAACCGTTTCACTGAGCCGCGCGGTCACGTTGTCGCCCATCCCCGCTCGCGACCCCGCGCCCAGAAGGACGTTCGAATAAAACCCGCCGTGTTTGCTAGCAGTGCTATAAAGATATGGTAGCTATTCATGGAAATTAGTGGCTAAAAACAAGACGAGAAAAGTCAACACTTTTTGTGAAAAATGCCCTAATGAACCTTATCTTTGTGTGGAGTGCTTTACAAAAGTTCACTGAGATTGCATGCTCATAATAGGTCTTTAAATAAACAATTATTTTTACTATAAAAAGAATATTATTTTATTTGATCACAACCGAACCCTAATAATTTATTCTAATAGTATAAAAAAATCGCTTCCCGCTGTCTGTCTGTCCCAATGTCTGAATGTCCCTTAGATCTTTAAAACTACGCAATGGATTTTTGATGTTTTTTAAAATAGATAGAGTGGTTCAAGAGGAACTTTTATATTATAATACAAACCCATGCGAAGCCGGGGCGGGTCGCTAGTTTATTCTAACAAACAGACCCTCTCAGTAAGTGGCAATACGTAGTTAAGTTTAAAAAATCCTAATTTTTTTCTAAGTCTATGTATTTTTTTAAGAACCAAGGTATGTAGGACAAACTAGAGGGCCGCGCGGGTCACTTACTTAGCCAATTACTATAACATTGCTGTCCGTTGGCTCAATATCAAGGTTTGAAAACAGTCAGGACGCGCGGTCATCGTTGTCCGACACGGCCTGAATGGAAAGTTTTAGTGCCGCCCATCGTTGTCCCCCATGGCCTGAATGGAAAATATCACTTTTTTCTTTAGCAATTAACGTGTTAATATACTGAAATTTTGCAGTAATAATACACTACATTTTGAAATACTATTTCTCATAAAGTATTCATTTATTGCTTGAGATGCATGAAATACATTTACTTAGCATATTATTATTATCCAGTTTGTGAAGAGGCCCAAACTGCCAGTTTCCACATTTAACTACGAGTATTTTTAAGTATGTTTATCTTAACAAGCTAGGCATACTTAAAAATTATGATATAGATAACAATAAGCTTAATTGTAAATTCCAGGTCAGTTTTACGAAGGGTTCAACCGCGAAGGCAAGGAGTCCATGCTGCCCTATGGCATTTACACAATGGATGACCTGAAACAGTACGGAGCTGATCGGAACTGGTGCCCTTACTTCCTGGCTAGGTTTGCAGTAAGCATATATAGGCAATTTCAAAATCATCTTACCTCGGCTGTATTTCATAGAACATTGGCTGCCTTCGATAGAACACTGTAAAATTTGCATGGGAAACATGTTATTTATAAAATCCATACCGTTTCCTGCTCTAACTTAATATCGAATTCTCACTCCATGGGTTATTTAAGATGCATTATCATTTTTGAGAAGTCAGTCCTGAGTGCATAAAATTCTAAAAAGAAAATCGTTTATGATAAAACTTAATCATGTGGACATATTCTTTTATTTCTGAACAAACGCGTATTATTTACGCGATATGCGATATGTTTCACAAATGGCGATTACCATTGCGATTTGTTCATCCAATGCTTCTTTATTTTCAGATAGTCCACGCAGAAATAGTAGTATACTCGTACCACTACCTCCTGGACCCCAAGATAGCCGAGGTTGTCTCCAAGGAGTTGCACAAGGAGGCTGTGGTGGTGTTCGACGAGGCCCACAACATTGATAATGTGTGCATCGACTCGCTCAGCGTGAAGGTGACGCGGCGGACCGTGGATAAGAGTATACAGGCGCTGCAGTCGTTGGAGAAAACTGTTTCACAGTAAGTTTCAACGTTCAAAAGTTTCAGTAAATTTCAACTTCTTTTTTTATGGCACCGTTTGCTTTTTGCTATGACTCTGCCAGTGTGTAAGTTATCTCATGAAACAGACCGGCACCACACTCGTGTAGACTGCTCGCTAATTAGTTGACCACGCGAGGTTCACACTTTGACCACGCGGTGTCCACTCGAGGACCACGAGTGGACGTCAAGAGATGGAAATTTGAAAATTAAATAAATTGAAATCGATTCAAGAGTTATAAAATTTATGATAAACTACATAGCAGTCATTTAACAAATTTAAAAAAAAAAAATTTACATACACGTCGGGTTACTTTATTAAACTTTTCATACGGATCCCTAACTTTTTTCAAAATATTCTATAGCCTATATTCATCACGGAAAATTTTGGATTCTAGTGGTGAAAGAATTTCACATATCGGTCCATTCGTTTCGGGTCCTATTTATTCCAAACAAACAAATCTTTCCTGTTTATATTAGTATAGATTGATGAATATTTCAGAATTCGTCAAGAAGACGCCGCCCGCCTGACGTCAGAGTACGAGATAATGGTGGAGGGACTGCGAGAGGCGGCCGTCGCAAGAGACACCGATATGATCCTAGGGAACCCTATACTGCCGGATGAGGTGTTGAATGGTTTGTATAGACACTTAACTTTGATCTTAATTAATATAACTTATTTTATAAGTTACTAGCGGTCCATTTTGGTTCCATCCTTCGAGTAGAACAAGCTAGCTGGACAAAAGTCATTGTTTAATTTCGCGGATTTTTGACCTGAGCCCCTAACCAAAACCCCCACTATCCCAATTCCGAGAATTGTTTTGCACTAATGTCAACCACTCATATACTGATAAGGGACGTATAAACAAAAGGGGGACGTATAAACAAAAGGGTTAAAAAATCACAAATTAGTTGCATTTTTGCGCTTACCGAAGTAACACCTAAATGTCAGTGATTTTTAGTTTTTTAAAAAATTATTTGTGATGGATCTTCAAGTTCAAGGTATGTTCTTTTTAATTATAATTAGTATGTGGATATACTTAGCTCCATGTTTTTTTAATACCTCAAGTTTAAAGAATTTTGACGATTTTCTATATTCATTGGAGTAGAAAATACTTGTACCCTCTTGTACCCGGGCTAGAAATTGTATATGTCATAGCCATGTCTGTTACCTTTCAAATGTTAGTCATTTTAGCTTGCGCACTTGAGAGCAACTTAGTTTTTTTGTCTCTTTTTCAGAATATGAACTCTCCGTTTCAAGACTGGAGTTCTTTGATGAATGGCAGAAACAGCCCAAAGAGACCCGTAATAGTAGAATTTATGATTTTCTATCGATGAAATATGATCTTGCAAATATTACCGATGCATCTGCGAGGCAAGTTAACTTGACAATTGGAAGATTATCATCCAAGTTGACAGAAAAATGGGAAAGTACTGGAAAGCGCCGCGATCGCTTCCTGACTAAGAACTCTGAGTGGTTGGCTGGATATATTACGTTAAAAGTATCCGTCCATCCACCACTCAGCACCATCAGCATCAAGGACTCCACCCTCGACTCCTGGGCGTCCATCAGTGGTCTTCAATGAAGCTAATGAAAAAACAAAAAGGAGGCGCGTGGACGACCATCATCATTCACGGGACATAAATCAATTGATAGTGGCAGCTGAAGTCTCGGCGCGATTGTCCGGAAATCGGAACTTGGCTTCTGTGATTAAGGAAGCAAGTCAAAGTTCTGACAAGTGCCAGTTGATGAAAAAAAGTGTTGTTGGTGATCACGAAAAACCAAGATGTTTATCGAAAGAGGAGGCTTTGGCATATTATGTAGATGCCAAATGTACAAGCCACTCATACAAGCAAACAAGAAAGTGGAGCACCAAAGCGGGTATTTCCATCATTTTACAGTGTAAGGCAGGCAAAACTTGATTGTTACCCTCCCGAGGAACAGATTTTTGTAAACGAAACGCGTGCAGAAATTAATCTTCAGTCGCTTTTAAATAAAACGGCTGAACGTCTTATTTCTACACTGCAAGATGTTTTCAAATCTCTGACTCCTGGCTCATCATTCTCTCTTATAAGCAAGTGGGGGTGCGATGGAAGTTCCGGTCATAGCACTTACAAGCAAAAGTTTGCAAACAGTGAAGACACGGATGAGTTTTTGTTTGTGTTCTCATTCGTACCGATTCAGTTACGTGACAGTAGTACGTTGTTTGGCAGAATCCTCGACCATCTTCTACTATGTATTGTCGGCCGATTAAGCTTATTTTTTCCAAAGAAACAACAGATTTTACTGTAAGAGAGACCAACAAAATTTTGGAGGAAATAAGCCAATTAGTACCAACAACAATAGCTAATGTAGATGGTAATGAGGTATCTGTCAAACACGAACTACTGTTTACGATGATTGACGGTAAAGTGTGCAACGCTATGACTGAGACTTCTTCAGCAAAAAAATGCTACATTTGTGGAGCTACTCCTAAATTTATGAATGATGAATCGAGGGAATTTGTAGTAAATAAGGAAAACCTTGGTTTTGGTATATCTCCCCTTCACGCTTGGATACGTGCCTTCGAATGTTTACTTCACATAAGCTATCGTCTCGAAGTTAAAAAATGGCAACTTCGAGACCCAAGTGACAAAGCAAATGTGAAGCAACGTTCGGCTCTTATCCAAGAAAGGTTAAAGGCTGAAATGGGTTTAATTGTGGATAAACCGAAACCAGGGTTCGGTAATACGAATGATGGAAATACTGCTCGTCGGTTTTTCAAGAATCCTGAACTAGCTTCAAACATCACAGGTTTAGATGTAACTCTAATTAAGAACTTTGATACTATCCTCAGAAAATTGGCTACGGGGTACGATATTGATGTTGAAAAATTTAATTATTTAACGCAGGAAACAAAAAAATTGTATCTAAGTCTCTATCCGTGGTATTATATGCCGGCTACCGTGCACACAATTCTTGTACACAGTGTAGATATTGTGAAATCGGATCTTTTACCTATCGGGCAGCTTTCTGAGGAAGCTCAGGAAGCGCGCAATAAAGATTGCAGAAGATTCCATGAGCACAATACTCGAAAAAATTCACGTATTGCCACGAACAGGGATTTACTGAATATGTTACTAATAACATCCGATCCTGTAGTTAATGGTCTAAGAGAAGTACCCAAAAAACCGACAAGTAAGCTTTCTGCTGAGGTTTTAGAATTAATAATAGCCCCTACTGTAAATATAAATTCTAATGTAAGTCTTAGTAGTTTTAGTCAAAATGTTAGCGACATGTCAGATTCTAATACAGGAGATTCTTCAGGGGAAGAATTTAGTGATGTAGAATAAATAAGAGTTGTAAATATTGTTGTACTATTAAACTAAGCTTTGTACCCTACTAACTTTGTAATTATTTGTAAATATTTTGATTTATTTAATACTAAGTTATTTTTATGATCTGCATGTTATTTAATTAAACAAATATTGTTTTTTATAAGGTAGTTGTCAACGCCGCCGACCCTGTCAACGCGCCGCCGACGACCTAACCTCCGACCGGTTCGTCGTGTCGGGTATCCCATTTTCTTACCATAGAGCAGTGTCACGATATAGTGTCTATGGTAGTTGTCTTTAGCTTCACTTCACCTCTTTTTTAATTATTCCAAAATGTCCACGTAAGATGGCTTTTGTTTGTAATAATATATTGAAATTACAATATAAAGATTCCTGTAATACTACAAAGATTTTTCTCTACTACGTGTGCCCCAACCAAATGGTCAATCGAGCCAAATCTCCGAAGAGGAAGGAGCCAGCAAATTCGGCCGCGTGGTGTGTCGGCATGGCGGGCACCATTGATTGGGAAGAAAAAAATCTTTGGAGGAAAGGCTAAAAGTCAGTGAGTTCGCTCCAACTACCTATACCTATCCATCTCCACCATTTCCATGACGTGCGTCACATGTTAACGTTACCCATCCTTAATATATTACGTCTGTACTGTAGATGTTTCGCCTTGCAATTCGTTGCAAGAAAAATAACCTTTGATTGCACTCGTGCATTCATCGAAAATATTGCGATTTCGTAGAAGTCTTTATAAACTTCGTCGCAGAATTTAGCGTTGTATTCGTACATCGCATAACACTGTATTCGTACATTGTAAAAAGTTAAAAACTCCACTACATACCCATTTATCGCAGCCAGCGTTGAGGCTGTTATGTCTTTTAAATAACTTTGTCCAAACCCCTAAACTTGCTCGCACTCGTGCCTACTTGTCTTTATTTATATTTTAAATATTCAAACCTTTGCTTTCAGCTTGCAATAACAAGTTCAGCTGCGCTGTATTGCCTACCAGTACTGCATATCAATACCTTAGACTTACAAGTCACCACATCTTGTGGTGGGCTCCTTGGAATCAAGTTTGAACGGCTACTGCTGTGGGCTGGCTTTCGTTGCACAACTAGTTACACTGCACCACTTCTTGTTCTACATGCATATGCGCACAAGTTTAGTATATTTACTTAAGTATTCATACAAATCATTGCACTTCGATTATTGAAAATTTGTTTGAACAATAACATTGTCTTTGCAAGCTTTCAGCTTGGCTAAAATGGCCACCTCTGCAAAGGACTTAAAAAGAAAGCGTGCTGCCTTTAAAGCTAAATTAACACAATTTAAGAAATACTTAGACAGCATCTCATCAGGCTCTAAAATTGAAATAATTGAGCTAAATGTTCGGTTAGAAAAAATCGAAGAGATGTATAATGAATATGATGCATTGCAATTATGTATAGAAACTTCCAATGAATTTTCAGAGGCCGAAGAGTACCATGAACGCGAAGAATTCGAACAACATTACTTTAGAGCTGTTGCCAGTGCCCGTGGGTTGCTGAGCAGGAACACCCCTACTGAAAAGGAAGCCTGTGATTCTGCGGCAGCAAGTTCAGCCCTTACAGCAGGAGGTATTAGTTTAAAACTGCCAACTATAACTCTCCCTGCCTTCTCTGGACGCACTCAGGATTGGCTAGAATTTCATGACACCTTTTTGTCATTAATACACACAAATGAGACCATACCTACAATAAACAAGTTTCACTACCTTAGAGCTTCTCTGAAAGACTCAGCTAAGCAAGTCATCGGCTCATTAGATTTTTCTGCAAGCAACTACGAAGTTGCTTGGCAAACATTGTGTGACCGATACCACAATGATAGCTTATTGATAGGAAATCACATTCAGGCATTGTTAGACATAGAAGCTATACCTAGGGAATCTTCTGCTGCATTAAGGGCTATGATAGATACTATAAACAAAAATTTGAGAGCGCTCAAAACTTTAAATGTCAAAACAGAAAACTGGGATGTGCTCATCATACATTTAGCATCAGGTAGGCTAGATTCTGCCTCCTGCCGGGCTTGGAAGCAGCACATCAGCCTTATGAAGGATCTGCCTTCTTTATGTAGATTCATAGGATTTTTAAAGTGTCAGGCAGAGCTTCTTGAATCAGTTGAAAGCACTAGTTCCAAACGCAGGCACAGCGAGCCTGCTGCTAAACCAAAATCCTTTATCACAAACACTTTGAAATGCAATTACTGTAAACAGGCGCATCCAATTTACCAATGCATGAAATTTAAAACCCTGTCATTAAATGCTAAGCTCCAACAAATAAAACAGTTGCAACTTTGTGTAAATTGCTTAAGACAGGGCCATGACATAGCTCAGTGTAAGTTTGGGCCTTGCAAAATTTGTAATAAAAAACATAATACTATGTTGCACCGTGAGGATTCTATGTCATCAGTGACGGAGCCTGAGCGTATTATGCTCGCATCTCATGAAAATAGCGATGCTCACGATAGCTTAGGTTTATTAGATGACCCTGACACAGCCGAAATTACACAAGATGACCAAGACATAGAGTCAGTAACAGAAGAAGATCACCAAGACCCTAACATAGCTCTGTCTTCTACCAGCAGTTACAGCTGTGTCCTTTTGTCAACTGCAATCATAAAGGTATTCGATTGTGAGGGCAATAAACACCTTGCTCGCGCCCTTTTGGATAATGGCAGCACAACTAACTTCATTACAGAAAAATTAAGTAAGAAGCTCCGGCTTCCAGTCAAAACAACCTCAACACAGGTTGAAGGTATAAATTGTATAACATCTCACATAAACAAAAGATCAAGAGTAAACCTTTCTTCTATCACTGAATCTTTCACACGAGAAATCGACTGTCTCATAGTCCCACAGATCACCCAATTCTTACCCACAACGCAAATTGACATATCTCCCTTTAAAATACCTTCTGACATAAGGTTAGCGGATCCAGGATTCAACATACCCTCTGACATCGACATCCTATTGAGTTCCGAAATGTTTTGGGCAGTCTTAGGCACAAACCGCTTCTCTTTAGGAAAGAATATGCCAGTTCTTAGTGAGACTAAGTTTGGCTGGTTAATCTCAGGAGCAGTTCCGGTCCCTAAAATCAACAATAAAAAAAATACAGTCCATTGCAACTTTCTTAATGATTATAAGCTACAAAATCAACTCGACAGGTTTTTTTGAATTGGAATCCGTGCCGTGCCTCCGTAAAACAACTAATGAGGAGGAGGATTGTGAGAATTACTTCAAGGAAAGTACTCTGAGAAAGCCCGACGGTCGATTTGTTGTTAAAATTCCACTAAAAAGGTCCCCAGAGCTTTTAGGAGATTCCTTTCATAACGCGGCAAAGAGATTTTACTCACTAGAGAAACGTTTTCAAAGGGAACCACTTTTCAAAGAAAAATACTTCAATTTCATCAATGAGTACATAAACTTAGGCCACATGTCCCTTAATTCAACTTACAACGATAAATACACTTACATAATGCCTCATCGTGGTATCCTAAAGGAGTCTAGCCTAACAACAAAATTGCGCTCGGTTTTTGACGCTTCTTCACCCACTTCCACTGGAATTTCCTTCAATGAAATTCAGCATGTAGGTCCATGTATACAAGATGATCTATTCAGTATCTTAGTGCGATTTCGACAGCATAAGTATGTCGTCACCTCCGACTGTGAAAAGATGTATCGTTGTGTTCTTATTGCCGAAGAGCAACGTGGCTTGCAGCAGATTTTATTCAGATTTGATTCCACTCATGAGCTTGAACTCTATAGGCTCAACACTGTCAGCTATGGAACAGCTTCGGCCATGTGGTTGGCTACTCGCTGCCTAGCTCAGCTCGCTTATGAATGCTCTGACGACGACCTTTCAACGCAGCTAAGCTCTATACAGTCTCATCCAACAGCGGATTTCTCATCCGTCATTCGTGAGACAATACTACATGATTTCTATGTTGATGACTTCATAACTGGGCATAACAATGAGTTAGATCTGTTAGAAATTTGCCGAGGTGTTATCTCACAGTTAAAGAAAGGTCAGTTCCACCTTCGAAAATGGCGCTCGAATAGCCCCTTTTTATTGGAAAATATTCCAAACGATAGTAAGAATGAACCCTTTACGTTCATAAACAATGACAAAGCTAAAACGCTAGGATTGAGATGGTCGTGCCAGGATGATACATTGCTTTTTTCTATCAACTTAGATTGCAAGCCGGGGAACACCAGTAAAGGTATAAACAAAAGAGCTATCTTGTCTACAATAGGCCAAGTTTTTGATCCGTTAGGTCTCATTAATCCATGCTTACTCCAAGCAAAGCTTCTCATGCAAAGGTTGTGGGCCTCCAAACTTTCCTGGGATGACAACTTACCTGCTGAGATGGAAAACAATTGGGTATCATTTTTAAAATCTATATGCACGCTGAATGACATATCCATTCCTAGGCATGTACTTTGCGATTCACCTAAAAGGGTTGAAATGCACTCCTTCAGCGATGCATCTCTTCAAGCCTATAGTTCTTGCATCTATTTGCGCTCCCTTACTGATGATGGATCAGTATTAATTCATTTGGCAGCAGCTAAAAGCAAAGTGACCCCTTTGAAAGGAATGACCGTGCCCCGTTTGGAACTTAGCGCTGCTTTATTATCTGTCAGACTTGCCATGGCAATCCAGCGGTCTCTGAGACTCGAATTAGATAGCAGCTTCTTTTGGTGTGATTCCACAGTGGTATTAGGCTGGATAAAGGCCCCCAAGGCTAGTCTTAAGGCATTTGTGTTAAATAGAATAAACGAAATAACTGAACACACCCATTCCACTCAATGGAAATATGTGCCTACAAACCTTAATCCCGCCGATATAGGCTCTCGAGGTTGCGATGCTAGTCAGCTTAAGAAATCTCTTATATGGTGGCAAGGCCCTCCATTCTTATCTCAAGCTGAGAATCAATGGCCTGCCCCACCCAATGATGCTAATTTACACTTACCTGAACTTAAATTTCATTGCAGCTTAGCCACCTTGAATACCAATAGCTTTGCTAACAAATACTCTAATTACAGCAAGCTACAGCGAGTCTTAGCATTTGCACTTCGGTTTGTTCACAATAGCAGAAACTCCAATAATAGATACACTGGATACCTAAAAATTATTGAGCTCAAGAGGTCTGATCACATATTATGCAAGTTAGTTCAAATGAACAGTTTCCCAAACGAATACCACAGCCTTATCTGCGGCAAGCCTCTCCCATGCAAATCTCGCTTAGGAAACTTGAATCCCTTCCTGTCAGAAGAAGGTGTTATGAGAGTGGGCGGCAGATTATGTAATTCGAATTACGACTATGATACGAAACATCCTATCTTGCTTCACTCGTCTCATCACATAACATTACTTTTATTTAGGCATTACCATAGGGTCCTCATGCATGCTGGACCCCAGCTATTGCTCTCAACTATAAGGCACAAATATTGGGCGATAGGAGGCAGAAACATAGCTAGAAAGGTCACTCATGAATGTGTCACTTGTTGTAGATTCTCAGGAAAATCTAATCAGCCTATGATGAGCAGTCTTCCTAAAACTCGTGTTCATGCTGAATATCCATTCAGTAACGTGTCCGTGGACTACGCTGGTCCGATCATGTTAGCCGACAGAAAAGGCAGAGGTTGCAGGTTAATGAAGGCTTACATTTGCGTTTTTGTTTGTCTGGCTGTAAGGGCCGTTCATGTAGAGCTGGTCACTGAGCTAAGTACTGAAGCTTTTATAGCCGCGCTGAACCGATTCATTGCGCGCAGAGGAAAGCCACTCAGCATCCTATCGGACAACGGCACTAATTTTGTGGGTGCATACAATGAGTTTTCAAAATTTCTTAAATCTAAATGCAATGATATAAGTGCCTATGCTGCAGAACAACAAATTCAGTTTAGGTTTTCCCCTGCTTACAGCCCTCATTTCAACGGATTAGCCGAAAGCTCCGTTAAATCCATTAAGCATCACCTTAAGAGAACATTGTCCCTCACTCACCTCACTTACGAAGAGATGAATACCCTACTTATACAAATAGAAGGAATTCTAAATTCACGTCCTTTGACTCCATTGTCTTCTGATCCCAACGACCTGATACCTTTGACTCCCTCTCACTTCCTTATAGGGCGAACACTGATTATGATGCCTTCCCAGGTTGCTGAAGCACAGTTATGCACCTTGGCTCGTTATAAAAGAATACAAGTGCTTGTGGCGCACTTCTGGGGCAGATACTATAAAGAATATATTTCAGAGTTGCAAAAACGAGTTAAGTGGCAGAAATCGAGCAGCAAGCCTCTACAAGTTGGAGACATGGTTGTTGTGAAGGATGATCGCCTCCCACCTAACCGTTGGCAGCTCGGCCGCATCATCCGCCTGCATCAAGGTGCCACAGACCGCTCTCCCCGTGTCGCCGACATACTCACCTCCTCGGGAGTCATAACTCGAGCTTACAATCGCATATGTGTCCTGCCTATCTCCGAGCCTGAACAACCAGGAGCTGTGAATACCGTCACCATGGTAGTGTAACGATTCGTTCCACCCCGGGGAGCCTGTCAACGCCGCCGACCCTGTCAACGCGCCGCCGACGACCTAACCTCCGACCGGTTCGTCGTGTCGGGTATCCCATTTTCTTACCATAGAGCAGTGTCACGATATAGTGTCTATGGTAGTTGTCTTTAGCTTCACTTCACCTCTTTTTTAATTATTCCAAAATGTCCACGTAAGATGGCTTTTGTTTGTAATAATATATTGAAATTACAATATAAAGATTCCTGTAATACTACAAAGATTTTTCTCTACTACGTGTGCCCCAACCAGTAGTAACGATCTGCTAATTTTTAACATTTTTAGGTATATTACGATTTTTCTATCAGTCTCAATATACGAAACATCAATTATTATTTTTTGTTTTCTTTATACCTGTGACCCTACTTTCTTTTATTTGGTTGTTTTGTACTAATATCGCAGTAAAAGATCATAAGAAAGCCATATGAAGCAAAATACCCCAGTATATAATTTTGTCCAGCTAGCTTGTTCTACTCGAAACACTGGTCTGCGTGAATAATGATCCTAGTCTACTAATAATCCTAGTATACTAATAAGAGCCTAGTATACTAATAAGAAGAATTTTTTGTTTGTTTAAATTGAATAGGCTCCGAAACTACTGGACCTATTCGAAAAATCTTCTGTTACAGAGGTGGTCCCAGGCAACATCCGTAACGCGGAGCATTTCCTTTCCTTCCTGAAGCGGTTCATCGAATACCTGAAGACACGGCTCAGGATACAGCACGTGGTGCAAGAGTCTCCAGCTGGTAAATATTACCCAAGTTATTACTATACAAGCCAACGTGTATGTGTGTGTATAAAACTGTATATTATTTTTGTGAAATATCTGTGCGAAACCGGGGCGGAACGCTTGTTAAAATAAAAGGTTTCTTCGCGAACGACCTTCCCTCATCAACCCGTCACTTCAAAGAATTGTCTCACATGTGACGATCTCTGTGGCGCGGTGGGCGAAGGTCCGCCTGCGACGCAGGAGGTTGCGGGTTCGATTCCCGCCTCGGGACAAATATTTGTACGATCTGCAGATAATTGTTCAGGGTGTTCTGGTTGTTTTCTATGTATAATAAACAAAATCATCAACATCACCAGCCTATAATAGTCCACTGCTGGACATAGGCCTCCCCGAGCGCCATAGATGGCATCATTATTTGGGGGTTATTGCCCATAAACCCCACGCTGGGCATGCGGGCAACAATATCTATCTATGTAATAATATTGTATAGTGTATAATATCAGTCATCTAGTGCCCATAACACAAGCTCTTAGCTTGGGGCTAGATGATGTTGTGTGGATTGTCCGGCATTATGTATTTATTTATTACATTATGTATTATTTATTTATGTATTACCTCAGGTTTCCTGAAAGACTGCGCATCCCGCGTGTGCATAGAACGCAAGCCGCTCCGTTTCTGCGCGTCCCGCCTCAACTCGCTCATGAAGACGCTTCAGATCACGGACCCTCACAACTTCGGAGCCCTGACCCTCGTCACTCACCTCGCCACGCTGGTGTCTACGTATACGAAGGGATTCATTATCATCATTGAGCCGTTTGATGATAAGACGCCGACGGTTTCCAATCCGGTACTGCATTTTTCGTAAGTAAAGTCAAAAGTCAATCTCCTTTAGACCTTACAGGACTCTTTGTTAGTCGAATTACGTCGGATTTTTTAAATTACACATACAGGGTGTCCCGAAACTCAGCATTAAGCCGAAAACGCAGGACTGGTGAGTTCATGACGACCCAGAAAAATCACAAAATCATGGGTCTATTTTCAATGGTTATAGAGTTATAGGCTTTTTACTGAAAATCATAAAGTCTCTGCCGGCGTCAAACTTTTCTATGCTGGGACTACAGATGTCAATATTATGTACTTAATTTTTATTTTTGTATTACAAAAATAAAATGAATTGCAAAAACTTAACATACTGAGTACAGTTTTTGAAAAAAAATACTGTTTAGTTCGGTTATTGCATCAATGATTTTCAATCATGTAACTTTGATCGTCATACTGAAAAAAAAATTCACTACGATATGCTGGCATGTTCTGTGGAAAGTTAGCGCAGTTATCCTAAATTTCAAAATGGTATCAATGTCAAACTTTTCGTCTTAAAATAATAAATAATTGTAAAATATTAATTTTCTGAAATAAGACCTAAATTCAAAACAGTTTCACACGCAAGGGTAGATGTTTAGTAGGTGCTTCAATATTGGACGTTTTTTAAGTCTTTGCAAAGTATTTGTCATAGTTATTTTTTTTTAATGCACCCTATGAATGAACAATGTGAAAAATGAACATATATGAATGTACTATTGGTTTCTTTTTCACTTCTTCCACTAGTAGACAAAAAATTTAAGTGAAGAAAAAACAATAACAAATTATTTCTTTTTTTAAATAATTATCTGTATGAAATTTTACCTGTCTAAGTGCTTATTTTGTAAGCCTAAAGAAATAAAGTTATTGAATCCGAATCTAAAACACGTCGCCGTACCTATTGTATACCGTTTAGTTATAACGACTTTATATTTTTGTACGTTAGTTACTCTGTAAGGTATTTGTTGATATGGGCCCTAGAATAAGTTTTTTACCAGCCATAACTGTTCTTATATTGCCGATGAAAAGAAATAAATATTCCCAGATGCATGGACTCGTCGATAGCGATGCGGCCGGTGTTCTCTCGGTTCCAGTCTGTGATCATAACCTCGGGAACGCTGTCTCCGCTCGACATGTACCCGAAGATCCTGGACTTCAATCCGGTGGTGATGAGCTCCTTCACCATGACCTTGGCCAGACCCTGTATATTACCTATGGTGAGTTTATCACTTATTTTATCATTTATTTTGCCGTGTGGTGTCGGCATAGAATTTCACCACCCCAACTCTTCCCGTGGGTGTCGTAAGAGGCGACTAAGGGAAACACAGCGGGGGGCGGGCAGCAGCGCCTTCTGCAGAACAACTACACCGAACTGCGATCCCCAACCCGCATGCCCAGCGTGGGGATTATGGGCAATAACCCCCAAATAATGATGCAATCTATGCTCGTTAGGGGAGGCCTACGTCCAGCAGTGGACTGTTATAGGCTGGTGATGATGATGATGAATGATGCCATCTATGGCGCTCATTAGGGGAGGCCTATGTCCAGCAGTGGACTATTAAATGCTGGTGATGTTGTTGATGTTGAGTTTATCACCACATAGTCAACAAAGTGGTATCCCGATGTCTGTCTCTAGTATGCTTAGATATGCTTAGTTGTAATAGATCTCATCTTGACACTACGAAAAACAAATAAAAATCACACATTTTCTTAAGTTGAATTTGGAATCTTCTTTATAATTTAAACTTTTAATAATACCTAAACCAGCCATATACAAATAGCCAAAGAGATTTTATTACAAGTTCATACATACTATAACTTTCCTCTAATATTACCAGTAGGTACGTCTCAATAATAATAATCGTAAAGAATAATTCTGCTTTACGAAAATAAGCTTTATTACAACTATTACGGGTGATGTTTTCAGATAGTATCGAAAGGCAGCGACCAAGTAGCGATATCGTCTCGGTACGAGTCTAGGGAGGACGTCGCTGTGATCAGAAACTACGGGCAGCTCCTAGTTGAGGTAAGAAATGAGGTTATATTTATATATTATATTATACTAGCAGCCCACACCGGCTACGCACGGGTATTTAACAAAAATTTAAAGTTTCATACGGAACCCTAACTTTTTTGAAAATTTTCTATAGCCTATGTTCATCACGGAATTTAGGATTCTAATTGTGAAAGAATTTTTCAAATCAGTCCAGTATTTTCGAAGCCTATTCAATTCAAACTTTTTTGAATAAGTAAAATTGTTTACAATAAAGTTTTGTTGCTACAAATAAAGTTTTCTTTATCTTTTTAAAATTATCAATAAAATCTTTCCATCTTATAATATAAAGTATAGATAGTATGAACTTATAACTTGTTCTTAAGTGGAGACCGTGACTCGGTAAACGTAGTGTAGGACGATCTCCGGCAAGATGGAATGACGATCTGCGAAAGACTGCTGGCAGATGCTGGATGCGATAAGCTGAAGACAGGTGCTATGGCGCTCATTATCGGAGGCCTATGTCCAGCAGTGGACTAATTTGGGCTGATGATGATTATAGATAGTAACAAATACAAAACATGTTAATTTAAGATTAAATCTATGTTGGTTGAGTCGAGTTGGTGCGTGGTTTCAGATCGCGACGTGCGTGCCAGACGGCGTGGTCTGTTTCTTCACCTCCTACATGTATTTGGAGAATGTGGTCGGCGCGTGGTATGATCAAGGTACTAATACTCTTTATATGTATTATAAAAAAATATCTAAGTACTTGTATACTATTACTAGCTTTTTCCCGCGGCTTCGCTCGCGTTAGGGGATGCCTACGTCATAGTAGCTTTATGCATGCAAAGTCTCAGCCCGATCGGTTTAAAATTGACAAATTTTCATACAAACTTTCATCCCCTATTTTATCCCCTTGGGGGTAGAATTAATCAAAATCATTTCTTAGCGGATGCCTACGTCATAACATCTACCTGCATGCCAATTTCAACCCGATCCGTCCAGTGGTTTGGGCTGTGTGTTGATAGATCACTATGTCAGTCAGTCAGTCACCTTTGAGTTATATATATTTAGATTTATATCAGTTATCTAGTACCCATAACAAGCTCTGCTTAGCTTGGGGCTAGACAATGCTGTGTGAATTGTCCAGCATAATATATTATTTATTTTCGTCTGAAACACAGGTTACCCTGTTCAGGCTATTTATTCAGTGATCTTATGTTTTTCTCTAAGTTTCCTTTTTAATTTATTTACGGTAAAAGAAAATGACAGTTAAATAACCAAATTGATAACAATTGAACTAACTGCAGACAAACAAACTACAAGTAGCTCCACTGTATCCATATCATATACCAGTTGCAAATGTAGCCAAGACACTGGCTGCATTGCCTCGCTGTACAGTGCCGGTTTTAGCACTACCAGCGCCCTGGGCGAGATTTATACGGCGCCCCCTAACTGCAATCCAAACCGATATGAAACAAGTCGTCATGTGCGAGTGTAACTATTCGGGGGGGGGGGGGGGGGAGATCGAGCCATTATTTCAAAAACTGCGATGATTGGTAAATTTGGAGTTTGGTGTGGTGTGCCAGCAACAAAGACAAAAATGTTAGAAATACAAAAAAGGCTAAAAAAGAAATAACTTAATAAACATACTAGTATGAAAAAATAAATAACAGCGAGTGGAACGAGCCTTCACATATTGTAGTGTTTGCAGCCTTTGGAAATGGTTGAAAATGAATACATTATAAATGTCAGTGAGTGGAGTTTTTATACTACTTATTGAATGTCACGCCGCAAAATTTGACATTGACATATTTCCGAAAGGCAAGTAAAGTATAGTGACCAAAATGCTAAAAAATGTAGGGGGAGCGGAGCGAGCCGCCATTTTTTTTGAACTTTATCGGATTTTCTGTAAAATAGAATCAAGAGTGTGACAAAAGATTATGATTACCGAACCCGAAAATTTTTGAGGCTTAGCGGTGGTAATTTTGAGGTTTGGTGAAAATGACAAAAAAGTTTAGATATAAAAAAATAAAACCGGAAGCCTGTTAAAAAGCTTAGAAAATTTAAGAATGAACGGCGAGCGGAGCGAGCGAATTTTTTGTGACATTTTCGGTCGCTAGCAAAAAGCTTAGAGTAATATGTTATGACTGGCTTTGCCAAACAGAACGCGTTAATAGCGATGCGTTTTAACGTCGCGCTCATCTAATTGACTTTAGCGTCACGCTCCTTCGCAACGTAGGTTACCATTCACCAGAGCGTAGTGTAGATAGCTAGCAGCAAGCAGTCTTTGGAAATATTATTTTCTTTTTGAGATGTCGAGTGATTCAGATGAGGAAGAATTATTACTTTTATACGCTTTATCAGGATCACAGAGAAAAAGAATATGGGTGCACGACATTAATAAAATTTGTTCCCACATTCTTGTCCTTAATGCCATGTTTTTATAAGAATTATCCTTCGTATTATATAAACAGGGGTGTTTCCGAACCAATTCTATTAGCTTTTCACTCATATTGTAGTATTTTAGTAGGACGTTGCAAACAAATTTTGTAAAAAAAACAACACCCGGCGTCAAAGCGTCCTAACGCCGCGACAGAACGTTGGGTACGGCTAGCGCCGCCGCCGCTCTGTGTGACAGTAAAGTACCGCCACAGTACAACACAGTTCGGCGCTATAGCGCGGCGTCAACTTAGCGCACTGACGCGGCGTTCTAACGCGTTCTGTTTGGCAAAGCCTTTAAATACATTACAGAAAACGGGGAAGCAATTCAATTACGGCAAAACAAGAAAATAGGTACCTTATCCATCCATTGATTTACGAAATTCAAGTAATGTGAATGCGATGCGAGCACCTAACTCACTTACATACAATGTAGGTACACAATAGGAATCGAATGGCACGGAGCGCAAGCGAGCCATCGACGACGCGCCAAGCGTTCAAAGACGAATTTCGACGAATTTTTTTTTGTGATTTTAAGGAGAATAAGCCGTGTGAGGGTTACGCACTATAATTAATGGTTAGTTACACAACAGGATTACTTTATGCGCATTGCTATCCATACATTTGGAAACAATTTTTGTGAGTCGCGATTTTTTAAAAAAAATTAACCAAATATAACATGAATTCTCTCTAATTTAAACTTAAAAAAGCGATAGATAATGTTTTTCTCAATGGTCGGGGATTCCCGGTAAAATTAAATGCATGCAGTGCAGTGCTCCGTTTTAACACTTCTTTCCATTTTAGTGTTGCCAATATAATATTAAATTTTTTTCGTATTTATTTTTTATCTACGAGTAAGTAGGCCTCGTTTAATGAGCGAGAAGAAAAACAAGGCGCGCCTGCGGCGCCCCTTGTTTCCGGCGCCCCGGGCGGTCGCCCAACCGCGCCCTACCCTAACGCCGCTACTGTCGCTGTATGCTGATGCTGACGCTTCGAACAGACGCTCAGATATTTGTTACATTCGATGGTTTTTACTTCTATTCTTTTAAAATAAAACAAATTAAAACTTCTTACTGAAAACAGTCGCATAGTATCCATTCTAAGCATAGATTTTAATTGTGTACCTCTGACTTGCAGGCGTGGTGGCTAGCTTACAGAGGCATAAGCTGCTTTTCATCGAGACACAGGACTCTGCGGAGACTAGCTTTGCACTCATTAATTATATCAAGGTGAGTTTACTTGCCGTGTGGTGCCATATAATTCTATCACCCCCACTCTTCCCGTGGGTGTCGTAAGAGACGACTAAGGGACACACACCGGGGGGCGGGCAGCAGCGCCCTCTGCTGAACAACTCCACCGAACTGCGATCCCCAACCCGCATGCAAATAATGCCATCTATGGCGCTCATTAGGGGAGGCCTATATTTTATTGTATTCTACATATGTTAATTTATCAGTTCCATCCATAATAAAAGCTTTGCTTGGGGCTAGATGATGCTGTGTGGATTCTCCAGCATTATTTATTTTCAATTAATATGTCCTCTAGCCCCAGACAAAGATAAACTTTCCAATATTTATAAACCCGAGTTAAGCAACGCTTATGTTTTTAAAACGACCACATTCATAAGGTTAGTGATAGGAACTTAAAAATATCTGTATGGCACTCATTAAGGGAGGTCTATGTCCAGCTGTGGACTTACATAGGCTGATGATGAAGTATATTATTATAATATTATATTTTATTAATGATATTTATAATTATATATCTATATAACACGATCTGCAGATGTTTGTTCAGGGTGATCTGCTCGTTTTCTATGTATTATAAAAAATATCTATAATGTAATAAATGTATTATGTATATCAGTCATCTAGTACCCATAACACAAGCTCTGCTTAGCTTGGGGCTAGATGATGCTGTGTGGATTGTCCGGCATTATTTATTTTATTATTATTATAATATAGCCAGTAACGTTATATTCAGGCGTGTGAGAGCGGGCGCGGCGCAGTCCTCCTATCAGTGGCGCGAGGGAAGGTCTCCGAGGGGGTTGACTTCGAGCACCACCTGGGCCGAGCTGTGCTCATGTTCGGAATCCCGTACGTCTACACGCAGAGCCGGATTCTCAAAGCGCGCCTCGACTATCTAAGGGATCAGTTCCAGGTGATGATTACTTATAGAGCTTGATTGGTATTCACATCTGTCACTGTCAAAAAACCGGGAGAGGGTTATGATGTTTTAGTTGCGGGTACAAACCTATGTTCCTTTCCTTAGACACCCATATTTTACCACATCACTACCTACTTCCGTTTCCTTACCCCTTTCTCTTCATTTTCTACAAGTTAACAAAACCAAATCGGTTTTTTTTCAAAGAAACCACGTTTTCTTATTACGCCCTAGTGAAGTAACTTTACTCTGGCCAAAGGAAGATAATGATCGTAAACATTACCCCTAACCTACCTTAAAATTTGTGATATTTTCTTGTTGATTTTTCTTTAGAATTAGTACTAGTTGTCAATTTGAGTAATAAATATAAAATATTACTATATTTTCTTCACAAAGGCAGATAGTAGACAAAATATAAAACTAGTTTAAATTTATTTCTGTTATTTGATTGTGTTTATTTCAGATCCGTGAAAACGACTTCCTGACATTCGACGCGATGCGCCACGCAGCTCAGTGTGTAGGCAGAGCTTTACGGTTAGTTACATTCTTTTCATTCTCATTTATTATTTTATTGGAATCAGATTTAGATTTCAGATTTCAATAACTGTATTTGTTAAGGTTTACTAAATAAGCACTTAGACAAGTCAAATTTCATACAGTTAATTTTATAAAATAAGAAATAGTAAGTTTTATAACTTACTATTTCTAGAATGGTATGAAATTTGACTTGTCTCAAAGATTTAAATCGTAGATACGGCCCGACACCAAAAATTGTGTCATTGTCTTTGAATGTGCGCGTTAACAAAATGCCGACGCACGCACACTAATGAGTAGTTAAAAATCTAGTTTCTGCCAAACGACGACCACTGTGGCGCGGTGGGCGAAGGTCCGCCTGCGACGCAGGAGGTTGCGGGTTCGATTCCCGCCTCGGGACAAATATTTGTACGATCTGCAGATATTTGTTCAGGGATTCTGGTCGTTTTCTATGTATAATAAAAAATATCTATCTATAATAAAAAATATCTATCTATTTAATAATATTGTATTATGTATATCAGTCATCTAGTACCCATAACACAAGCTCTGCTTAGCTTGGGGCTAGATGGTGCTGTGTGGATTGTCCAGCATTATTTATTTATTCACAGTGGTAAGACGGACTACGGCATAATGATATTCGCGGACAAGCGCTTCAGTCGCGCGGACAAGCGCACCAAGCTGCCGCGCTGGATACAGGAACACCTCAAGGATTCGCTCTGCAACCTCAGCACTGAGGAGGCTGTCCAGGTAACATGGCACATATATCTATACTAATATTATAAAGAGGAAAGATTTGATTGTTTGTTTGAATTGAATAGGCGGCGAAAGTACTGGAACGATTTGAAAAATTCACCACTAGAATCCTAAAATTTCGGTGATGAACATAGGCTATTTTCAAGAAAATTGCCTCATGAAAAATTATTTTTTTGTTAAATAACCGTGCGAAAGCGGGGACCGCTAGTAAATAATAAATAATTCTGGACAATCCACACAGCATTATCTAGCCCCAAGATAAGCAGAGCTTGTGATATAGGTATTAGATCACTGATATACATAATACAAAATTGTTACATAAATAGATATTTTTTATTATACATAGAAAACGACCGAAGCCGGGGCGGGCCGCTAGTATATAAATAAATACATATAATATATTTCCACAAGTTTGACGACCTCTGGCGCGGTGGGCGAAGGTCCGTGCGACGCATGAGGTTGCGGGTTCGATTCTCGTCTCGGGACAAATGTTTGTACGATTAAGTTATAGAACCGGGCCAACGCCTGTCGGTATTAACAAATCATTATCGATTGTCAATACGCTAGAGGCGCCTACAATAATGGAAAGTCCAGATACTAATCAGAAACCCAAACTCAGGGCTCAGCTCAGCAATAAAACTGAAGATTGTAAAAAACTTTAAGCCAGTTGAAATTGAACTTTACCATCACCCACTTACATTTCAGATCTGCAAGCGCTGGCTCCGACAAATGGCGCAGCCGTTCACGCGCGAGGATCAACTCGGAGTTTCACTTCTGACGCTGCAGCAGCTGCAGTCGCAGGAACAACAGGACAAGATCGAGAAACAAGTTATACAGAAATAGAACTGAAAGAAGAAAATGTGAAATAAACTGCAAACTTGGGCCTTGTTCTCTGACATAGGAGATTCCTTGCCCAAACCGTGTGACGTCACATGTTCTAAATACGGTTTTGTTTTGTCATATCTGTGAACGCGCTTGGATTTGCAATAGTGAGTAAAGGCACGATCCGAGCGAGACAGTTCAATTTCTTTCATTGTTCAGTCAAAGTGCGTGAATGTGTTAACTTTTCGGAGATACCTTGAAAATTCAAGTATTTTGCTGAAGGAAAGAAGCTTTATCAAGTATCATATAACATAACTAAGTTCGTGGCGCAACCTTTTATAAAGGCAAACCGCTGTAACAACGAATTGTGAAGAGTGGGTTTATGTAGTAAGAAGTAAGAATATACATTCGATAAGCAATGTTTTTTTTCTATAAACCCTAGCAGAAACGCATATTGGTATAAATTGCAAAGCAATGAAAGGCAATCGAAGCTAAAAATAGTTTTATTTTTCACATAGCGGAAAGTAGGTAAAACACGAACGGGCGGGTTATTCCGAACGCAACGGATCTTATGTTAGAAAGAGATGGCCTTATTATGTTTGCCGTGGTGTTATTATGATGCCACTTTAGTATCGATGACTATTTAATTAGGTATATGTTAAAATATACTTGATCAGTAAAGAACAGTGTCTATGTTTTTCCCTTAGATGTTCGTGTTTCCCCACTTTCCCTTAAAACACAACCAAACAATTTTTGAGATAATTTACAAACAAGTTCATTTACTATAAAAATTTCGAGGAACAATCAAAGTCTATAATTTCATCGAGGACATTAAACTTAGATAAATCACACTAAAATGCAGGAAGCTATACTAAAACTATGCACTTACCACTAAACAAACATAACATGTTCAAAAAACGTTAGATAAATATAAAATCCTTACTAGGAAATAAGAATAAATCTGTGGACCCCTTCACACCAATTAGTGTGTAGTAGTTTTGTACTAAATCCTTACTTTACTACCTTGTAGGAGATCCATTCAAGATGGTATCATAGGTCATGCCCCAGGATGGATCAGGCCCCATTGCCAAAATAAAACTCCCAAAAATCAAAAATCCAATTTTGATGGGCTCACTAAATAGCCTAGAAAATTACCTAAATTTTGACCCATCATAACAACATTGCAATTTTGCGAACTAACAATTTATGGCAGTGAGGGCACGCATCCTGAGGCTACTATCCTGACTTCCCTATATATTTGGTCTAAGTACAGCTAAGTATAGTAGCAACATGAAAAAATATACTAGCCCAAGATAATCTATAACAACGCTAAAATATTATTGGCTATCCTACGTTGCGTGAGCATGGTTCAAACAATTTAGGCCGCGCTCAATTTGGATGCTAATTTATATCGTACGTAAACGAATGAATGAATGCTTTTTATTAATTGACACTGAAAATAGACCCTCAAATAGGCAGTGACCCATTGATGTCGCGTTCACAAACGAAAGTATTGTTAAATCCCAACAAGTTCGGAGTTTCGTTTTCGTACGTCGAAACGTAACTACGCACGTACAAATAATCGCACGCAACCCGAGCGCCTCCATATTACTTGGAAGGTCGGATTATTCGTGCGTATTCGCACGTTTACGCACAAATCATATTCGCTCGAAAAAGTTTCCGAAGTGAGCGCAGCTAGACAGAATAATCACAAAAAGTTATTATATTCGCTCCATATTGCCTTATACAGTCCAATTTATTTATAAATAATAAATATTCAACAATAAGAATATAAAATCTTTATGTCTAAAACTGTGCTGTAGAATATAGGTATATAATTTGTAGTAACGTGTGTTTCCTCTATAAATAAATACTTCTAAGATACATCAAAATTGAAAATAAATATTATAACATGCGTACATAGAATATGGGATTGTGAATGACGTCATCCATCATGCACATCAATCACTTAAAATAGGCTTGTACAAATAACAAATTGCTTGTTTATAGTTTCTAATTAATAATTAGTTTAATAATAATTTATAGTTTTAAATTTATAATTAGTAATTATATATGAAGAGACGTGCATAATAAATAACCAGTATATTTATCTGAAAAAGTTAAAAGATTATGGTTATACGCTGAAGTACTATACAGAACTTGTAATACGAAGAAATCATTTTTAGAAAACAGTCGACACTTGATACAGATATGTAAAGTTTTGTTTTGTACGTCATTCAAGACGCCATCATGACTCAGCGTTTTCAAGGTAAATCTAAATAGTATTTTTTAAATACAAAATAAGTAATGTAAATATGCTTTTTCTTTAAAATATAGGTTTTTTTGGATAAAATAGATATTAAAGTATACAATTAACCATGTTTTCAAATTTAGTAAACTAGCCTATTCTTTCTGAGCCGGAAAGCATGACAGATGACGTCTGATCCATTCTTTATGTACGCATGTAATAATTGTTACAATGAGTTAAATAGAAGCACTTTAAATATTCTAAAATTGGTGTACTTTTAAAATGCAGTTAGAAATATCACATTATATCTATTTCGTAAATCTGCATCTATCAACTATCACATGTTTTATAATCGTTATGGGGTCTTGCTTTTTCATAATTGTTACTACCAACACATTGAAACGTTAGTTGTTTCAAGAAATACTAGATCGTATGTAGCGCTTCATACGAGCTGCCATGGTTTTATTAACACTTATTCATAATGGTTTGCTAACTTAAAACAGTTGCCAAGGAGGGTTATTTTTCACTCTTACTTATTTCAAGAGAACAAGACAAAAATAAAAATAGCATTGGTTTCAGTTAGCATACTCTTATGAATAAATTTTAACTTTTACCAAGTTACCACAGAGTAACTTTATATCGATTTGACAGAGTAACTTTATATCGATTTGACAGAAGATTTCAAGAGGCGCTAAAAATTTAAATATAGGCTTTTAGTTAATCATTTTTACAGTAAAACATGCAAACTTCCCGTAACCTTTAAAGAAGTTGCCCGCTTAGATATGTTGTTCCAATGAAGGTTTCTTGCGCTGCGCTGTTACGTGCGTCTTCGAAGGCTTTTAGTTGCAAGATAGGTCAGTGTTCGTTTGCAGTACAAGTTGACGTCTGAAAGTCTTATAAAGATGTATCTTAATCAGGGTTTCTCTCAATATTGCTTTGGGATGCCTGTGGAGATTGTTCCGTGGTATAATGAACACCGAATAACTATATAGGCCTGTAGCTCTCACCTCCCACTGGCCTCTCACTGGCCTTAACCGTGGTACCGGCCTCTCAATTTAACATTTGTTAAATTATTATGTCTATGTTTGTAATACTTTTGTTGGGACTAGCGTTGGTTATTCGCCTTTAGTTTAGCAGCGTAGGCATATTGAACTAGTTACCTTTAATTTTAGTTGATAATTGTTGATCAGCAATCGTTTTGCCCTTTATGCATTCTGTTTCTAACTTCGTAGAATTCACTTCTAACATGTCTCAGGCCTTACTTGATAGATTATTTATATGGTCGTAATTAGTTTTCGTTTTACAGGCAATGACTGTACTTATAGGTCGACGCATGGTAGTCCTTCTCCAGATATATATATGTCTCAGGCTAGCTTGATAGATAGATTATTTGGTCGTATTCGTTTATCAGGCAACTTAACTACTAGATGGTACTACAGGTCAGCACATGTAAGTCTTCCTTCAGATATGTGGTATATCCCAGTAGCG